>JBCFYV010000550.1:0-83232 GCA_039000515.1 Timema cristinae | reverse complement strand
CGGCCAAACTCCACTCGTTTGGGATTGGTGATAATCCGATGTGTAATCTGTGCGATGTGGCGGAGGACGCAAGGCACGTGATGTATGATTGTGAGCGATATGAGCAAGTAAGACAGGAATTGTACAGAGAAGTGGTGCAGAGAGGAAGGAGATGGAGGACTGAGGGCATGACGGATAGCCCTGAAACTTTCAGGAAATTTGTGAGCACGGCCACGAGAATCGGAAAAATGAGAGAGGCGGAGAGGAGGGACAGGGAAAGAGCGAGGGAGCACGAGGAAGCGAGGGAGCTGGGTGAGTAAGTGGTGAAGTACCGTAATGTGGCGCTGATGTTAAGGTAAAGGGTGACCCTGTAAAGAGACCCTGTAAGAGTTAAAGAATGTAGATATTTACAGAGATATATTTTTATGGAGATTAATAGGTTAGTTAGTCACGGAGGCGATGAAAATCGGGATGGATACCTCCCCGTGGTCCCTGCTGGGCAACGTGGCGGTGGCGCGGCGGCCGGGGTGCGGTGACGGGCCCCGGACGCTGGACCGGCTGCTGTCGCGGCTAAACTCCATCTCCCCCACGTGGTGAACACCCACTGCAGGGGGCCCTCCCACTCCTGGATGCAGGTGAAAACGCATACAGGGGGTTTTCCCAAGTCATTTCAGCCCGGGCTGCTGGCAGCCGGGGCAACTTGGTGGTGGTTACATCAGAGAAGTCTTGGACTTATATTGATGAAAGCTGAAAGAAATACCTAATTAGGTCAATAAGGGTTGTTGTTGTTGTCGCAAACTTAGCTGGTGGTAGCTATAAATAGTGGCACCTGTTTTAAAATCCTTTCATTTTACAACCTGTCTTCGAGTGCTAAACAATAAAACCGGGATGAGTGATTACGCTTCACTGACGGATCTGGGTGAGTAAATATAATTTTCTAACAGGCACATTTATTATTTATTTGTTGTTAAATCTATGTGTATACATTTTGACCTATTTCAAAATTACAATAAACCATGGCAGACTTGTCTAAATTTATTAATTTATAATAGATTTATGAGAATTAAAACTATATATAATTTGAAGGTGTTTAAGCAGGAACTTTTGTGGATGACATCTTGGATAAAGTTATGCCGGAACAAATGTTTATTATAATCAAGGGTAGTTTATTGAAAAAACTTTGATTCCTAGGTATTGTTAAATGGTAATTAATTTTATTGGTAGTTTACTAATGGCTGAATATTATTATAAAATCGTATAACACGAGTAGTTATAATAAATTAAATAATGCATTTTTATTTAAGAGTAGTTTATTGTATACATTTATTACAACCCATAACAATTTTTGAAGGCAGTTTACTACCAACAAAATTTTATTTAAAAGATGTATTGAACAAGTGTATTATACTTAACATAATAATATGTTTATTGAAGATAATGTTTTAAAATATCGTAACACTATATATGTAAAGCTCGGCCGATGGCCGAAGAGAGCCGTTGCCGTAGAGCTTTTAGATACAGATACCAATGACAGGCTAACACTTCAAAGTGAGGCGTGTGATATCATAAAGTACACATTGTCTTGGACGAGCAAACGTTGCTAAATGTCTCCGATTCCGTTAACACTCTGGAGATTATTTTAATTCTGAATGTCAAACTGAGCTGTTGTGTTGTATTTTTGGAGAATTCGCTGTGGGGAGATCCACAGATACACGGGGTCTGGCCACCCTCGGTGCCTACATGGAAGAATTAAACGCAAACGGTTAGTAATTGCAGGGCAATGAAAGACCAGATTTGTAAAAAAGAATAATTAGCTTTTAAAAAATAAAAAATATTATCGTTATTATTATTATTATTATTATTATTATTAGCACCGCGTCTTACTACCCGTTCGGGTTATACGCACTTACGCTAATGTGTAATGGTAGGGTGATTGTGAGATGAAATGAAGGACCTACAGTTTAACGTGGAATCCGAACCACGGTGGCAGCCTGGCATTCCCCACATTCACAAGATGTCTTGTCAGAGGTGAAGGAAGGGTTTGGCAATCAGATAAATCTTTGCCGGGGCCGAGGATTGAACCCCGGCCGCCAGCACCTGACACCTTACCCCTAGACCACCAGGTCACCCTTAATAAAAAATAAAAAATCGAAAAAAATTAATGTGCTAAGTTGTTTGGTTTTCCATAAACAAAAATGAGCATTATAAGTTTTTTGTTTTATAAACGCTAAACGATAAATATTATATTATTTTAAGGTGATTTCCTTGTTGAAATATTATTGTATAACACTTTAGCTCAGTTGTTAGAATACATACTTCCTTGTTTGGGTGTCCAGGGTTCAAGTCCGGGGAGGACCATAGTTATTATTGTGAAAATGACTATTCAGATTAATAGGTAGTTTCTGTATGATTATCCACGGCTTTCACTTACGCTAAAAGATTCTAATAAAGAGTTATGTTGGTTTCAGATGCATGGAACCACATGATGTCTGCAGAGTCTCCCATAATAGCACCTCCACCACCACTCCTAGAGCCGCAAGAGACTATAATAGACATTTTTCGGCTCTGGATGCTATTGATTCATCCATAGGTGAGATTATTATTATACGTTAAAATAAAATAAAAATGTATGTATAAATTGAAAGAGCAAATAATGAGAAGATTCCTTAGTAAACCGCTATAATAGGTGAAAATACTTTTCAAATAAAAACTTGACGTAAAGAAATGTCCCAAACGTTGTGTGAAATAAACAAGTGTCTTTAAAATTGATTAGTTAGAGCAACTGAGGGATCCGTTTTTATGATATTCACATTGTCCACTCCGAGGACAAACTATAAATTAAAATGGTCATTTTGTTTTCAGGTATTATTTTGCTAACTTATATGATAATTTGTTTGATTTAAAAATTGCAAAGAATTAATTTTTTAAATTGCCTTTGTATGAAAGAATATTGTTTCAAATGCTTACTTTGTAGTTAGTTTGACTTGTGTTTTAATTCAAACTCTTGTGTTTTAGCTCAAATGAATAACGAAGATGCCATTTCGAACCGGGGGGAAAACGTGGTCCCAACCCCAAACTCCGCGGCCCCCATTCAGCCAGCAGGAGATTTGCCAACTCCAAGTGTCTTCCTGCAAGCCGCTGTTGTAGGGGCGAGGAAGCCGGGATCAGAGACTCCCTTCAAGGCGCGAATATGATGGGGGAGGGATCATCATCAGCACCCCAGACGGGAATTAGTGGCCCGGTAAATCAGGTTGGTGAAGCATTGTCAAATGGCGTCCCTCTTCGTATCGTAGAAGAGAGGATTAAACAATTGAGGCGTTTCTTTTATACTGGTAGAGAAATTACCGTACATCTTGGTGCTCCAGCAAGCGATCAGGACGCATTAAGTTGGCTTGAAGAACAAATTACTAATTTGCTTTATCGGCTGCAGGACCATGGCGTTAGCGCCGATGACCACGTTGGCTTGCTTTTGAGTAGCACTGACTCCACGTTGAGCCCTGTTTGTTTCATTTAGGCGAGCAGACCAGATAGACGCTAGAGCAGTGCTTGATAACGTAAGTCGTGTGTTGCAAAGTAATAGTTTGTTTTTGAGTACGGCACTACTGTACGTTAAACTCTGCCACTTTAAGGAACCTCGCGGGAGTGCACGTTATTGTGATAAACTCTCTTCCATCTAGCACATATATCCATAGAAACCAAGGGATCATTATGATTCAAAATGGCGACACACTTTGCCTAGCCCGTGCATTGGTTGTCGCCAAAGCTATATGTGACAATAAAAAAGAACCAGGATGCATGGACATGAACACCTTTAGACAAATCAAAAAGGGTCGTAATATTCAAAAATACAAAGCAGAAGATCTATGCCGTGATGCCCGTGTGAATCTTTTGAAAGGTGGTGGGCTAACCGAGCTGAAACCATTTCAAACATACCTCTCCGAGTACAAAATTAAGGTGTTTAGGGAACGTAGAGGGAGACAGGTCCTATATGAAGTGCCTACTCCCTCCGAACATTCCTTTAAGGGCTACCTTGATTTGTATTTTCACGACGACAAGCAAAAACATTTTGATGTCATAACATCCTTGACAGCCGCATTTAAGTGCTCGTACTTTTTCCGTGAGTGCCGTGTGCCGTTCAACACAAGGAACAAACACAAATGTGCATCCACGTGCAAAAACTGCTACGCTAAAGCGGGTTTTAACGGAGGCCAATCTGTGTCTGTAAAGACTGCGGGCGTTGGTTCACAAACCACACATGTTTTGATAACCATAAACGTCCCGGTTTTTTCAGAGGTCACAGATCGGTCTGTGATGTCAAAAAAGTTTGCGAGGTATGCGGAAAATTTTTCAGTTTGGAAAAATCAAATTTTTCACATAGGTGTTATGAGACTTTGTAGAGTATGCGAGACCCATCGTCCTTTTGGTCATTTCTGTTATATGAAGAAGGCCCGTCAAAGCCGTTACTGGAAAAGAGTAATTTCATGTTTGTATTATATGATTTTGAATGAAGGCAAGAAACGATTCTTTAAGGTGCGGCCGGCACGTACTTGCACGAGCCTAACCTATGTGTCATGCAGTCGTGTTGCAAGGCATGCGTTCATATAGATGCAAATGACCATCATTGCGCTGAATGTGGGGGCGATTGGACTAGCATATTCAAGGGTGATACCACAATGGCCCAATTTTTGAATATTTAGAACAAATTAAGCTTCAAAATTTAAGGATACCACCCTCCTAGGCCATAATGCAAAATCCTATGAGGGAAATTTTATTTTAAGATATATGATGGAAGTAAAAAAATGGACTCCAGAACTTATAATGAACGGTGGAAAAATCATGTCCATGCGTTACGGTCCGCTCTACTTTATTGACTCACTGAACTTTCTCCCAATGTCGTTGTCAAAATTGGCCAAAACGTTTGGTTTGGACGAGTCTTTGGCCAAGAGACATTTCCCCCATTTTTTCAACAAAAAAGAAAACGCGGGGTGTAGGGGTCCCTTGCCGCCAAAGGAGGACTACGGCATCGGCGAGATGTCAGTTGAGGGAAAGGAGCACTTTGAGAAGTGGTATGACGCGTTGGTCAAAGAAAATTATGTCTTTGATTTTAAACGCGAGTTGGAACTGTATTGTGTGAAAGATGTAGAGATCCTACGGAAGGCCTGCCTGAAGTTTAGAGAGATGCTCATGAAGAAAGCAAAGGTCGATCCTTTCAGAGAGACGTGTACGATAGCTGGAGCGGCCATTTTGGTTTACCGCCGAAGTGATCTTAAGGAGAATACTATCGGTATTATCCCTAACGGTGGGTATCGGTGCGCAGACCAACAGTCGCACGTCGCTGTACAATGGAACTGCTGGGAGGCCCATCAGCGTGGTGTCTCTATTCTTCATGCGGGTAACGGCCGTGAGGAATATGTGTTAGGGCGACGTGTAAACGGTGTTGTTAAGGCTGGAGATACCACTACTGTAATCCAGTTCTGGGGCTGTTATTGGCACGGGTGCCCTCTCTGTTACCCTTATAGGACCGCCCCTGTCAAAAATAGTCCCCACGAGACCATGGAGACGCGTTATGAAGCGACCATGGCTTGTTTGGAAAAGTTTAAGAATGCCGGCTACACGGTCGTAGAGATGTGGGAGTGCATGTTTAATGCGATGAAACGCACAGACAAGGACTTGCAGCAATTTGTACTCCGACACGAGGAGTATACCAAGGAGCCTCTCAGCCCTAGGGATGCATTCTTTGGCGGGCGTACAAATTGTATCAAGCTCTTCCACGAAGCAGACCTTTCTTGTGGAGAGAAGATCAAGTACTTGGATGTGTGTTCATTGTATCCATACGTTTGCAAGTACAAAAAAATACCCAGTCGGCCACCCCAAAATTCACTTGGAACAAAATAGTCCATCTATAGATCAAGTAGAAGGCATAGCCAAAGTTACAATGACGCCTCCGCAAGATTTATTCCTACCCGTATTGCCTACATGGATGAACGACAAGCCAATGTTCATTTTGTGCAGGAAATGCGGGGAGGAGAAAAACCAAGGCGCGTGTCAGCACAACGACAAAAAAGATCGCTAGTTGACAGGCGTCTGGGTGATTGACGAGATCTGGAAAGCCGTTGAGAAAGGCTACACCGGTGAAGATATACACGAAGTGTGGGAGTACAATGTATCTGTTTACGACCGTCAGACGCGTTCTGGCGGATTGTTTCACGGGTACATTGATACTTTTTGAAAATTAAACAAGAATCCAGCGGATGGCCGGAATGGTGTACCTCACAAGAGGAAAAGTTAGCTTATATTCAAAATTATGAGGAAAGGGAAGGGGTAAAACTCGATTTCGGCTATGTTTGTAAAAACCCTGGTCTCCGCACTCTGGCTAAACTTTTTTTAAATTCACTATGGGAAAAAACTTGGGCAAAGACCCGATTTACCACATGTAGCCGTTGTCAACGACTATCAGGGCATCCACAAGTACCTGACGGATCCGTACATGACCGTAGACAGCGTCATTGATGTAAATGATGAGGTTATGTTCCTCAATTACAAGTATGCGCGTGACGCGTTGCGCCCTAATCCTAACACGAGTGTGGCGGTAGCATGCTACACGACTGCTATGGCTAGGTTGCACTTATACAGCATCCTTGAACAATTGGGGGACCGCGTTTTGTATCATGATACAGATAGCGTTCTATTTACCGAACGCCCCAGCGATTGGAGTCCAAAGACCGGAGACATTTTAGGTGACCTCACTGATGAACTTCAGGATTACGGTCCGGGAAGCTACATTAGCGCCTTTGTATCTGGCGGTCCCAAATATTACGCGTACCGAGTTTGTGTTGGTGGTCATCCTGCCAAAACAAAAACGGTTTGCAAGGTTCGCGGGATCACCATAAACTATAGCGACCGGAACGATGTTAATTTTGACGTTTTGAAAGCGATGGCCACTGAACAGGCTGCGGAAAGATGCATACAGATACCGCACAAAATTGTAAGAAAAGGTCTTGCGACTGTATGTTCCGTTTCACAGACTAAAGTCTACCGGCCCGTGTACACCAAACGTCGGATAACCGATGATTTAAATACGTTGCCGTTTGGGTATTAGAGTCCTATTAAACGCACTCGCCACAACTAAATGGTGCTTATTTAGACGGGCTGAATAATCATCTTTTTTTTCTTTCACTCTAGACAGTTCCACTGACATACCATTTTTCAAAGATTTGAGAATTTTTTCTGCATGGAAACAAGCATATTTTTAATATTTTTTATGCACCGGGCTTACTTATTTATATTCTTTTATTTGCCAGTACAATCCTCCGCCTACCTGATTTTTTTCTAGTCAATTAGTTGTTTGTATTTATATATATTTATTTCAAATCTAATAAACTAATTGTATATATTTATTTTCTTTCTAGTCAAGTATAATAAACTGATTGTATATATTTTTATTTTAAATCTATTCAAATATATATAATAAACTGTTTGTATATATCTTTGATGCGCGGTCATAAGGGCTTAAGTCACTTTTTGAGCATTTGGCGGGTTATGTCGTAGTATTATAGCACCAAATCAGAGCTACCGGTTGGTATTAAGGTCTTAAGTCAAACTTTAAAAATGGGTTAGCTGTACAAATTGATATTATAGCCTTAAGTCAAGTTTATAACTTCCTTCCTGGTATTAAGGTCGTAAGTCAACATATGACCTTAATACCGTTCACTACTTAAATAAATTTTATTGGCTCTATAGTCTTATGTCGACTTAAGTCCTTATGACTACTCCAAGAGTGGTACAGTTGGTAAGAATGGAGATCACGTCATGGAGAACAGGAATGAACATGTTCACTTGAGACTCTGGCAGTCAGAGCTGTGTGTCATTATTTCAAGATGTTTTCAAGAGGAAAAAAGCTTGTTCTGCTTGCTATGAATGAAATTACTACACATGAAGGTAAATAATCTTATTTTAAAATGTAATCAAATAATTGAGGCATTGGTGACCTGGTGGTCTAGGGGTAAGGTGTCAGACTTCTGTGCTGGCGGCCGGGGTTCAATCCTCGGTCCCGGCACAGATTTATCTGATTACCAAACCCTTCCTACACCTCTGACAAGACATCTTGTGAATGTGGAGAATGCCAGGCCTCCACCGTGGTTCGGATTCCACGTTAAACTGTAGGTCCTCCATTTCATCTCACAATCACCCTACCATTACACATTAGCGTAAGTGCGTATAACCCGAATGGGTAGTAAGACGCGGTGCTAATAATAATAATAATAATAATAATTGAGGCATTGACATGGAAAAAAATTTAAGTAACAAAAATGAAATTTTACAGGAGATCGTACAGAAGGAAAATCACTTTGAAACCATCAATATAACACACTTTTATTAATAGAGTAAAGTTAAATTTTATTTTTTAATTTTATTTTAATTTAATACAGTACTTTAACCTTTTCTACGAATGCTTACATAATTATATTTTTATAAAATTCGTGTTATTGGGGATCCATTAACGTTAAAAGAATTGTTTTATCAGGCGGATTGACAGATTTTGACATAATAAATTCTGGTTTTGTTTTGAATTTTTTATTCGAATAATCTTTTTAAATGAAACATTAATTAAATTCTTTTTAGATTCACACAGTATACAATTGAATTTAAATTATTAATAACTAAAGCATCAACAGATTGTTCATTCACTGTAAACAATAGGTTAACAGGCGATCATACCAGCAATAGACTTACATCCTTTTCTATAACTGGATGAAGTTACATACATCATCTGCTACCTATCGGGATTCATGGTTAGTAATTTAATTGGGTTAGGGACATACAATCTTTTCCATCGTATTGGCACTATAACTTACATTCTCTCCATGCGAATTTTTTTAAAAAAAATTTTTGCACTACATTCTTTTCCATGTCAATGCCTCATTTATTATATGCTACTTTCTTACTTATTTAAAATATTCTCATCACATGTTTAGGTTCTAGCAGCATTGAAAACAAGGGATTGAACACAAACTTGTGCCCTGAGTTCAAGGAACATAATAGGAGAGAAGGTATTGTTTTACTTTTTAAAGACAGAAGATATTATTAAATATATTTTTACATTTATTAAGATATTTTGACATATTATTTTTTTTATTCTCAATATTATTTTCATAATAAAAGAACAAATTCGAAAAACTTTTTTTTTTAGGTACCATCAACATTGAAAATAATTACACAACAAACAGTCTTCCAGCACATCTGAGTCCTGATTTGGAGGAAGTTGCAGATGAAGTAGTGGAAGAAAAATGGGCCTCATCATTGATGGATATTATGAACCATGATGATGATAGCGATCGTGACAAAACCTATGTACCTGAGTCAGAAAGCGACAGCAGTGTGGAGGATGTTACTACTCGCACATTAAAGGTAAGACGAGCTAAATCCCCGACAGAGAATGTTAAAAGTGGTCCTTCTAATCTTAAAAAAGATCATGAGCATCATGTAGATGCCTCCAATGTAACGAATCCACAGACTAATGATGGTATAGCTTCAAGTGTTGGCGCGAATAATTCCACATGTCCATGGGCTAGGTCTATTCGAAAAGAAAGAAAATTACTGCTAAATACTGGAAAACCATACATTAATGTTAGTGGAAAACAAATACAAGGACGACAAATGAAACAACAAAAGCACTGTAGAAACAAGTGTTTTGTTTTTCTAGAAAATGACATTAGGAAATCAATTTTCAATGAATATTGGAGTATTGGTTCACATGAAGGACGTGTAAATTTTATTGCAAAGCACGTTGCAAGCAAAAAACCAGGAAGTAGTAGGCCTAGGAAAGAAAACAGTTTAAAAAACCGAGGAGTAACCAATGAATATTGTTTCGAGATCAAAGGGGAAAGAAAAATAGTCTGTAAGGACTGTTTTTTGAAAACTTTAGATGAACATGAGAAGTTTGTGAAAATGGTTCTACAAAATAAAAAACGGACCATCACAGGAACCCCTCAAGAAGACAGACGTGGTAAAAATCCTCCTAAACACAAAAAAAGCGAAGAAGAATTAGAGAAAATAAGGAGCCACATCCTTTCTTTCCCATCTTATGAAAGTCACTATACAAGACGCACAAACTCCAAAAAATATTTACCACCTTATCTGAACCTACAGATCATGTACAATCTCTATAAGGAAAAGGTGGAAAACCCAGCATCGAGAAAAATATATGAAAGAGAATTCCACGCCTTGAAACTCTCATTCAAGAAGCCTCAAGTGGATACATGTCACAAGTGTGACATCTTGAATATGAAATTAAAAATAGCTACTACATCAGGTGACTCTGAAGAAATAACAATTATTGAAAACGAAATTAAAAATCATCAGGAATCCGCAGATTTGGCTTACAAGACAAAAGCAAATGATAAAGAAGCTTGCAAAGTAGATAATAGAAAGCAATATTTTAGTTTTGATCTGCAGCAATGCCTCCCCACTCCTTCTCTTGTTTCGTCTGTTGCTTTCTACAAAAGACAGTTGTGGACCTACAATCTCACTATTCATGACAATGTAACAGGTCAGTCTTACAACCACATGTGGCATGAGGCAACAGCAGGACGAGGAGCAAATGAAATAGCCTCATGTTTGTTTAATCATTTGGGCAAACTTCCTTCTACTATTGAAGAAGTGATTTTTTATTCTGACACTTGCGGAGGTCAGAACAAAAATTCGCATGTAGCTGCAATGTTTATGAAGGCCATGACTGTCTTTCCACATATCAAAATAATAAACCATAAATTTTTGGTTCCAGGCCACACTCATTTGGAGTGTGATGTTGACCACTCAATGATAGAAAAACAAACAAAAAAAGCTAAAAATCCCAATTTATCATCCTCACGATTGGTTTCAGCTAGTTAGGGGAACCGGAAAGAAAATGCCATTTGAAGTAATTGAAATGAAACAAGAAGAGTTTCTTGATTTTGCAGAGCTTCTCAAGACAGATTTAGTATTAAGGAAGAAGAATTCGGATGGGGACTTATTTTCCTGGCATAATGTTCAGTGGCTTCAGTATACTCAAGACCACGGTACTTTGTTGTACAAGAACTCATTAACAGAAGAAGAACCCTTCAAGTCAATGAGTTTTAGAAGAAGAGGGAGGCCTTCCATAGGACAGGTTCAACAAAAGTACAAGTCCATGGTTCCTATAGCTGAGGTAAAAGAAAAAGGATCTCATGGATTTACTTCCTCTGATACCACCAGTATTTCACAATTTTTATAGACAACTACCAACAGATTCAGCTATCCAAGTGGAGGATCCTGACCTTCTGGAAGTTGAACTGGAGTAGTCCCAAATTAAAGAAGTGGAATTTTGAGATTATGTGTTAATTATGTATTTTTTCATGTATGCCTCTAGTATGTTTTGTAATGTAAAATTAATAAAATTATTTTATACCAAAACTATGGTTTATGTATGTCCTAACATGCTTAAGCGGTTAAATGGTGAAATGTTAAAAAAATTAAATCCTTGTTAGTTCCCAAATTGTAATTTTGACTTCGTTAATAAACAACTTTAATACCATGTTCAAATGTTGTATTCTAATCTATTTTTTCCTTCTGGTAAAGAATAAAAATCTCAAATTAAAAAAAGTAATAAGTTGATATTTTATAAGTACTACTTAATTTATTTCTTATAATTATTATTATTGCGTTTGAAATTTTAGTGAGCTTATTTTGTGTAACATAGACACAAATAAAGCCAAAGTACTTCAAGAAAAGGTGTGCAGTCAAAAGGGTATAAGTCAAAATAAGTCCAAAATACAGAAACAGGAATGATCAGACAAGAAATAAATTTATGCTTCAGATAGTCTTACTACTATATTTTTTTATAAAAATTAAAATTACAAATAATATCAATAATTAGATTTTACATAATGCTTTGAACTTTGCTTTTGCTCTCCTGAAAAATTTTATTTTTGACTTAAGCCCTAATGACCGCGCATCAAAGATATATTTATCATATTTATTACTGAGTCCACTATTCCCCTATTTTGTAAATATTCACAGTATACTTTTCACTGTGTGTAAATAAATTTTGTAAAAAAAACAGTTATGTCTATGCAAATAAATATATATTGTAAATATTCACAGTATACTTTACACTGTGTGTATACTTTTTAATGCTTGTAAATAAATATTGTAAAAATTGTTATGTTTGTGTTTTAACTTCTACACCCATACCTCCCTTCTATCCTATAAATACAAGCTCATATAGCTTATAAGCTCAGTCTCAAACATTATGGACAAGTTGAAACATCCATTTTCGGCCATCATAAGCGGCCCTTTCGGCTGTGGAAAGTCACATTTTGTAGCAGACTTTATCCGTCACTTGGACACAATGTGTGATGTTAAATTTGATAAAATCACATGGTATTATGCTTTATGGCAACCGGGGTTCGAACAAGACGGGACAAGTCCACGCGTCATATTCTGTAAGGGTTTGCCTGAAATGGATGACAATTGTAATGACTCTCCACAGATGATTATCCTGGACGACCTGATGCGTGAAGCTAACGAAGTGGTCTCTCACTTGAAGCACATTAGTTTCTGAAACGTCGGAGGGCGCCATCTTGATACTGGAATGTTTGGCACCGGTGTAAGCGTTGACTAGATCTTGGAGGACCAAAGGATGCCACCATCAAAATATTAGCGTCATGTACCTTACACAGAATATATTCCATCAGGGCAAGGGCCAAAGAGACATTTCCTTAAACCCACATTATATCGTGCTTTTTAAAAATCCCAGGGATAAAGCTCAGATTCAACACTTTGCAAGGCAAGTCACTCCTGAAAATTCCCGTGTTTTACAAGAGGCTTACACTGATGCTACAAGTACGCCTCACGGCTATATATTGTTAGATTTCAAACAAGGTACCCCCGAATGGTTCAGATATAGAACCAGTACCGATGCCGGGTGTTGTGTGTACCTACCACGCAAAAGCTATAAAAACACCGACACTTCCCGCTTACAGATCATTTCATAACCATGAGTCCCAAAGTGTTGAAGCAGGCCCCTCTGCTACGTGCGATGTATCGCATGAACCCACAACAACGTGTCGCCTTGATGAAAACTGCCGACAAGAAACTGGTTGACTCTGTTTGCGAGTGTGCCTATAACACTTTAAAAGGGCGGGTACCGTTGAAAAATGCGCAGAAGACAAAGTTACGTGCTCACAAGCAGGGGTTGCGCAAGCTGGTCAAACGAGGAGAGTGCTGGAAGAAGAAGAGACAACTACTCGTTCAGAAAGGAGGAGCGTTCTTGCCCTTACTTTTAGCCCCTTTGATGAGCAGTGTCCTCGGTTCCCTAATTCAACAAGTAAATAATGGAACATACGAAAAATATATTAGTGTCCCCTGAAACATTACACCGTTACGAGCAACACCACCATCAAGTTGCATCGGCAACAAATCTAGTGGTCTCAGAGTTGGACAAGGAAATGGAAAAAATCCTCACTTCAAAACTTGACGACCAGTCTAAATGGACTTTATACCAACAAGTGCTGCAGCGCTATCTGCACTTTAGTCAACACCCTCCGCCGTCTGAAAATATCAACACCACCACTACCACAACCCCTGAAGTGTCGGTACTTCCCATCCCAGCTGTACTTAATACGGTACCAGCACAGGCACGTAAAAAAGCTGAACTTTTACTAGAACATATCATTTCCCGAGGCGGAATCTCTTGGGACTCAAACGGAGAAGTGAGTATTCAAGATACGCATCTCCGTGGATACAATATTGTGGATTTAGTCAATGATCTGGTCAGAGCAAGAAGACACAGTGAACCATCAGGGTGGCGAGAGTTTCTCACGGCGCTGCAAAAAATAAACGTTCCGAAAGAATTTATTGTAAACCCGAAACGTTTGGCGCCCATTAGAGATCCGACACCCGTACCACAACCACTTACACGGTCGCAACGCCCAAAGAAGAAGAAACTGAAGAGGGTGGATGAAAACCGGTGGCTGCCGTTCAGAGCTTAATGGACCGTTTAGCTGACATCTACTACGACCCTTCTAACACTGCGGGGTTTGCAGGGGCAGCGTCGCTCATAAAGGCGTCCAAGAAAGATCCAGAAAAAGTACGAGAATGGTTTCATACGCAGGACGCTTATACCCTACATAAACCTGTGCTAAAAAAAATCCACGCAACAAGTACGTGGTGTCAAACATTGACGATCTCTGGCTAGCCGATCTCAACGACATGCGAAGTCTCAGAAAATACAACGACGGTGCAGTGTACTTGCTCACCGTCATCGATGTGTTTAGCAAGATGGCATGGGCGAGGGCGCTTCCATCCAAGACGGGGAGCGATGTGAGAGACGCATTTCGTGACATTTTCAAGCAAAGCGGCCGTAAACCTCTAAGCATACAGACGGACAAGGAGACAGAGTTCACGGCACGTCTGGTCCAGAAATTTCTCAAGCAAGAAGGCGTGCATTACTACACAACTCCTAATCCGGACGTGAAGGCAAGCATCGTGGAGCGATTCAATAGAACTCTGAAAGGACGCATGTGGCGCTACTTTACCAAAAATAACACGTATCGGTATGTGGACGTCCTCCAAGATCTAGTCAACGCTTACACCAGTGCCAAACATTCCAGTATCAAGATGGCGCCCTCCGACGTTTCAGAAACTAATGTGCTTCAAGTGAGAGATAATCTGTACGGTAAAAGGCGTCCAAACCCGAAGTCTAAAATAAAAGTCGGTGACACGGTGCGTATTAGCAAATCCAAAATGCTGTTTGAAAAGGGCTACGAAAGCAATTGGAGCTAAGAGATTTTCAAAGTCAGCAGTGTCGTGTTGCAACAACCGGTCGTCTACAGACTCACCGATCTTGACGGTGAAGAAGTGGAGGGAACGTTTTACGAGCCTGAATTGCAGAGCATACGTCTCCCTGAAACTTTCAAAGTTGATAAAATAATACGTGTCAAGGGTAAAGGCGTTAGAAAGAAGGTGTACGTGCAGTGGAAAGGTTACCCCGCCAAGTTTAACTCCTGGATTCCTGCCAGCTACGTCAGCGCCCTACCATGAAGGACCAGTTTTACATCACTTTGTCGAGCGACAGCTCTATGGGATATTTCCCGGAAAATACGCTCACGAATTTCGCCACGCAACTTCCTTACCGTTTTACACTCGAGGGCAGGTGGGAAGTCGCTCTGGCTGAATTTCAATATCCTTGTTCTTTCACCACCGTACCCGAGGGTCAAAATATTGTATGGTACAACAGGGTGGACGCTAACGGCGTGGAACAAATATTCAAGGATCATATCCCTGCTGGAAACTACAGCACTATCCAAGAATTGATCTAAGCTCTAAACGACATAGATAAGTTTCAAGGGAATTTCGGAGTTCTATTAAAGTACACAAGCCTCAATAAAAAAGTGGAAGTTATCTCTACACCAGATATACAGCTGCTGAGTCTATCAACCCAACTAAGTCTACAGCTCGTTTCGATCCTCAGACTAATCTGATCAAAGTACCAAAGTCTCCGTACGCCGCCAACATTCTACTAGGCCTGCCCTCGCAAATGTACATCTACACGGATATCGTCGAACCGCAGCCCGTGGGTGACATTGTGGCACCACTGTTAATTATCGTTGGTATCAACAACGTAAACTATCTCTACGGCATACATAAGACAGTTAGCTATGATCCGTCGCACTACATGCCTGTGCTTAGAAGGGAAATTGAAAGCTTGGAAATCAATATAAGAACCAACACGGGTGAACCTGTATCATTCGAGTTTGGAAAAGTGTGCGTGAAACTTCATTTTCGACGTTGCTCAGTATGAACTGTCCCTACCAAAGAGACTACGTCAACCAGCATGGAACAGAAATATCTTCGATCTACCACGGTGTTCCCTATCAACGAGGGCATGGGATAGGAAGTTTTTTCAGCGGCCTTTTCAAAAGCGTCGTACCGTTACTGAGAAGCGGCGTTAAAGCCATCGGAAAACAGGCGCTCCATACGGGTATCGACGTGCTCTCCGACGTTGCCAACCAACGGCGTCCTTTCAAAGAGGCCCTACGGCAACGAGTCGGTGAGGCTGGAACAAACCTGAAACGCAAGGCTGAACAGAAGATCAGCACGCTGATGACCGGCTCAGGCTATAAAGGGCTTCGTAAGAAGCAACGACGTCATTCTAAGGTCGTCACCCGAAGTAAAAAGATCAAGAAAGAAGCAAAAGATATTTTCAGTTAAAATGTCATTTATACACCCCCAGTCCTGCGAGTGTGTCAGCAGTGAACTCGATCTCTTTTCTGTGCCACCCACTCAAACCAGTCTTGAAAGTGGGCAATGGCTCCAGTACAAACCTGTCTCTTCTCTCACCGATGATTCACCCATCGATTTATCTTTCCCAGACTATGCTCTATCTCAGGGTGGCCATCATGAAACCCAATGGTGGCGCTTTCACCGAGGTGGATCAGATCGCTCCCGTCAACAACTGGTTGCATTCGCTATTCACGCAGGTGGACGTGTTTTTAAACTAAAAACTAGTATCACCGCCCAGCAACACGTATGCCTATAGAGCGTACATTGAGACGCTGCTCAATTACAACAGTGAAGCCAAAAGAAAGCATTTGACTTGCGGTTTGTGGTTCGCAGACAGTCCTGGAACTTTGTGGAGGCTAACGCCAACAACAAGGGATTTGAGGCCCGTCGCAGTCTCACCACAAAAAGACGGTGGATCTTTTGGGGTATCTACACGGCGACGTGTTTAACCAAGAGAAATACCTTTTGAACGGCACCGAACTTAGAATCAGGTTGGTCCGTTCCAGAGACGGGTTTAGTGTTATGACGGTCCCTGAATACCCTCACTTTAAGGTTCACATCGCCGAAGCCGGTCTGCTAATGCGACGTGTCAAAGTAGCACATTCTATACTGTTGGTACACGCCAAAGCATTAAACGTCAGTCCCCAAAGTATCCCATCAGCCACTTGGAAGTAAAAAACACTCACTATTCCTACGGGTGTGCAAGGGAAATCGCTGGACAACGTATTCACGGGACAGTTACCCAAACGGTGCATCGTGGGATTTGTGTCAAATGCGGCGTTCAACGGAGACGCCACCAAGAACCATTCAACTTTCAAACCAACGGCATGAACCATTTCTCGCTGTACGTGGACGGGGATCAAGTACCGTCGAAACCGTTACAACCCGATTTTCAAACGGACACTATGTCATGTACTACCACATGCTGTTTTCTGGAACGGGTATCCATTTCATGAACGAGGGTAGTGACATCACACGAGAAGCCTTCCCGAAGGGATATCATCTCATGGCTTTCGATCTCACACCTAATCTGTCCGCCCACATGACATCGCATTGAAATTTGACGCGACACGGTTCTCTGAGCATCGAAGTGAGATTCACCCGGGCTCTCACCGAAACCGTCAACTGTATCGTGTACGGGGAGTATGCCAACATCATCACCATTAACAAGGACAGAAATGTCGTGTCCTATTATGGAAGTTAATATAAACGGCTTCCCACCCCTTACTCCCCTCATTTAAACTATGGACGTCATTGTGGATTTCCAGAGCTTCATCGACGACAACAAAGAGTTTATCGTTAAGGAACTGATTGTTTTATCTGTATGCGGCACATTATTTCAACATTTGGTGTTAAAACCTCCATACTCTATCGAAGAACTTTCCACCTATGCCAGAAAAAAAGCCGACTATATAGTCAACAATCTGCATGGTATCACCTGGGATAGCGGTGATGTGGATTACAGTATGCTCGAATCCCTCATCTCCCGTACCACTACGCGTGCAGAAACCCAAGGGAGTGGAAAAGAAAAAGTTAATAGTCAAATACACGTCCATACCCATCGTAGATCTGTACGACAGAGGTTGTTCGTCACTGAAAACACTTAAATTGGGCCGCACCATGTGCATGGCACTTAGTTCTGTATGGAACTTCTGCTCTGCCTCTTATCGTCTGGAGACTTCGTGATTGGATTATTGAAGATGGACACGCACACCATAAGACGTGGGCTGAAAACAAATCCGTGGTTCCGTTCTGTACGG
Organism: Timema cristinae; assembly: GCA_039000515.1. Lineage (NCBI taxonomy): Eukaryota > Metazoa > Arthropoda > Insecta > Phasmatodea > Timematidae > Timema > Timema cristinae. Next base: position 65,191 of record JBCFYV010000550.1, on the reverse strand, counting down.
TCGGGTGTTTTCCCTGCTGATCAACTACCGTAAGAATAGCTCGACGTGCCACTCTAGTAATCAACACCGATCCACACACCAGGCCTGGGACGCATTGGGTCGCCATCTTTATCGACAAGAACGGCGTGGGAGAATACTTTGACAGTTATGGTTTTCCACCGCGTATAAAGTCACATCTGGCATTTATACGCAAAAACACTTTTCGCACGTCCCATAGCAAGCTACAACTTCAAAGCATCGCATCTGACGTTTGCGGCCATTACTGTCTCATGTACCTTCTCTATCGCACCCAGAACATTCCGCTGAAAACTTTCCAAAACCTATTATCGCCCAAGTGGAATGCCAGGTCGCCACCGTGGTTCGGATTCCACGTTAAACCGTAGGTCCTTCATTTCATCTCACAATCACCCTACCATTACACATTAGCGTAAGTGCGTATAACCCGAACGGGTAGTAAGACGCGGTGCTAATAATAATAATAATATTCTCGCCCAACAATCATACAGCCTACGACGCTAAGGTGGTGAGATATTACAATTGTTTTTTCAAGTCTGTAGGGGCATGTCGCCCTTCAAGAGGCCATGTCCAGGTGGCGTGCGCCTATAAAAGGGGCGTCGCGGTGGTGTGCCGGCCATAACCACCGAACACCATGGAAGGTCAAGACGTTTGCGTTAGCAAAGCAAAAGCCGGTGAAACCACTTGCCGTCAGCAGTATTTTCAAAACATTGTTCCCACTGGATGGAGTCGACGCCAAGCGCGTCATCGTCGGAATGAGTATCAAGAACAACTTTACGCCCTATGTCCAGCTAGAAAAATGCGGAGGGAACTGCGCCGTGTTTAACCGTACAGAATGGCAAGAACTGGGCAGCTCGGTCATATCAAAGTTTTTCACCAACACGCAACCTCCTCAGAAGATTAGTCTGACTAATCACGAAATCTCTCTGAGACGCATGTGTGGTGACCGTATGGTCGTCATCAACGAGAAACAAGACACCGGACTCAAACGAGTCGCCTATCTAGTACCTAGCTGGGCACGTCTTTGCGAGGTGTGGGACCTCATCGACGTCGCCGTCGACCGACGTGACATGTGGTCGACACCCGTCGCACGCTATTGCAACAATTTGATCGACACACTCGTCGTGGATGTATGCGACACGCTAACAGAATCGGCGGATGTCATCGACCTAGAACAACCTACGGTGGAAACGCACATCAAAAACCTGGATCTTATCAGTACTACCTACTATACACGTCAAGTCGTCGGTTTGGACTATTACATGCTGGATTGTGAACTAAAAACTATTTTACTAACACATCTAAGAGACACTGTAGAAAAACGTATAAACGAATACATGAGGCATTCCTGTAAAAATGTATAATTGTGCTGTTTAATAAATATATGTATATTTGAAATGTCTGTGTTTTATTTAATGTTTGCCCCCCTTACGAGTCCCAACTTGTCTTGTCTGCCCACCAACCTGACGCCAGGGAAAACCCGTTGCCCGACACACGTGTCTCGACTTGTCTTGTCGACTCGCCAAACTGGCACCAGGTATGAGTCATCAGGGTTGTGACAGAGCGATGACGTCATCGGTAAAACCCATTGCAAATTAGGGTTGCGACATCATCCAAGGTCGTGATCAATTCTTATCTCGACTTGTCTTGTCAACACGCCAGACTGGCGCCAGGTATGAGTCATCAGGGTTGCGACAGAGCGATGACGTCACCGGGAAAACCCAATGCAAGTGAGTGTTACATCATCCAAGATCGTGTCTCGACTTGTCTTGTCGACCCGCCAAACTGGCGCCGGGGGAAAACCCCATTGCCCTGGGGCAATGACCTCATTATCTATTCTTGTCTCAACTCGTCTTGTCTGCCCACCAACCTGACGCCAGGGAAAATCCGTTGCCCGACATATGTGTCTCGACTTGTTTTGTCGACCCGCCAAACTGGCGCCAGGTATGAGTCATCAGGGTTGCGACAGAGCGATGACGTCATCGGTAAAACCCATTGCAAATGAGGGTTGTGACATCATTCAAGGTCGTGATCTATTCTTGTCTCGACTTGTCTTGTCAACGCGCCAGTCATCAGGAAAACACATTGCCACATAGAAAGGGAGGGGGAAAGAGTTGCCGGGGGTCAATGACCTCGTGTACTAGCTCACTGTTTCAAGGTCACGATCTATTCCTGTCTCTACTTGTCTTGTCGAGCCGCCAAACTGGCGCCAGGTATGAGTCATCGGTAAAACCCAGGGGGGGGGGAGTGTTGCGACATCACACACAATGATTACGTCACACAGACTTTGTCGAGCCACCAAATTGGCGCCAGTCATCAGGGAAAACCCGTTGCCACCACAAGGACAACCGGTCGCTAACCACATGTCTTCATGGAAATAATCAGAGGGGAAATTCAGGTTAGACGGAAATATACTGGCAACAGGTATGAGTCACCAGAACGGTGTAGGGGGAGGTCAGGAGGAGGGGGAATAACGGTAAAAATCAAAATACTATCTCGAGTGGGCCAGGTCACCCCCCCCCCCTCCCCCCAGTACTGACACCAACTGAAGAAACTTATCGACTGTTCAAAAAAGTTACTAGAACAACTTTCGTGTCTATAAGCAAAACTTTATGTTCTGTAGCTATCACATTTGACAGCAAGTGTAACTTTTGAAAGCTGCAAGATAAACTGCAGATGTTGACTATCTTACAATGATATATTTATAATAAACATAGATTTAATAAGAGATAGAATGACCCTCGTAGTTGCGCAGTTAAGACGTAAGGTTATCGTTAGAATCAGCTGATTAGAGGTAATAAGTCAAACTTGAGTTTTCGATATCAGAATGACGAGCATGACTAACATGGTCGAGTGGCAGTAAATCGAGTTGAGCTGTGTGTTTATAGTATATGGGGGAGAACCTGTATCGATCAGACTAACAACCTTTTTTTATGTGTTGAATCAATTAAATACCATATTCATCACAATTTATTACAAATATTATACATATCGTATATACTATTTTGGCTAGTTAAAAATCAAAAACGAACAAAAACAACCTTTTTTACGACTTAATTCAATAAGGCCTATTACTGAACTTACTACTAAATACTAAATGATTTTCCTCTAAACATATTCTGACAACCAGAATTCAATGTTGGTATCGAGAGCAAAAACAAAAAATCAGTCAACGCCTAACTTTCTTAGTTTAAATGTTTGTATGGTTCCAAGGTCAAGGTGTTGACTGGCAAACATAATGAGAGGATAACATTATAATATGGGCTGGACTGAATAGAAATAGTTCAAAGATAGGGAGGAATAGGTGATGTAGGCTACTTTAGTAAGTGCGACAATCGACTTCGAGTTCATAATGCTAGGCAGGGTGGCTACAAAACTTTTACTATAAAGTTGCTTGACTTCTGCAGGTTTTCCAGACAACATTTAAAAACTTTCCACATTCAACATTCTTATAGGTTATTTTTCCAGAACTTAATGTTTTAGCTATTATTTGTGTTCCTGTGCCAATTTGTTATAGAACAAACCCTGAACCAAAATATCATTTTAGCAGATTATACATCTAGACAATGCATTTTGTTAGTACTGTACCAAGAAACAAATCTCTCACTTTTATTTAAATGTTTAGGTGTATAATTAGTCAAGTATTTAAATTCCCTGACTTTTTTTTATAAAATTCCGTGACATTTCCCTTCCCCCCCCAAAAAAAATCCCCCCCTCCCATCCGTATTTATCCAACATGATAGAAAACGTAAGTACACTCTGGCGTTGGTAGGAACCCGGTTCTGGAAGGCCTTATTTTGTACCAGACTCCAACTGTATAGTAGCTAGTAATATTTTGTACCAGACTCCAACTGTATAGTAGCCTAGTAATATTTTGTACCAGACTCCAACTGTATAGTAGCCTAGTAATATTTTGTACCAGACTCCAACTGTATAGTAGTCTAGTAATATTTTGTACCAGACTCCAACTGTATAGTAGTCCTAGTAATATTTTGTACCAGACTCCAACTGTATAGTAGCCTAGTAATATTTTGTACCAGACTCCAACTGTATAGTAGTCCTAGTAATATTTTGTACCAGACTCCAACTGTATAGTAGCCTAGTAATATTTTGTACCAGACTCCAACTGTATAGTAGCCTAGTAATATTTTGTACCAGACTCCAACTGTATAGTAGCCTAGTAATATTTTGTACCAGACTCCAACTGTATAGTAGCCTAGTAATATTTTGTACCAGACTCCAACTGTATAGTAGCCTAGTAATATTTTGTACCAGACTCCAACTGTATAGTAGTCTAGTAATATTTTCTTAGTAGAGAAAGGTCTCCCTAACGGTAGTAGGAAGACCGTTCTGTACTACTGTACTGTACAGTACACAGTAAGATGTTGGTACGAGAGTGGCCCTTCTAGAACTCAGGGTATAAGTATAGTTCCAACAGGTTCTACCAATATAGATCCAACTTTAGTTCCTCCAGGAATGGAGGATGGAAGGTAGCCTCGAGTGATTGCGATGTCACTAGGCCTATAGTTGGCAGCACTGTTTTTACAAACAGAGATCAACACCGAGCTGTGGGTACTCTCAACATCGTTCCTTTGTGCGTTATTTCCCCAGGAAGGATGCTGGTGTGATGTTGGTTGCGTCATTGCGACGACTGCCGCACAGAAACCGAGAGAGGTGAATTGATGCTTTTCATTGTTCTTCACGTCTTGGTCAGAAGAAAACAACGTCTCTTAATTAACATTAATCTGGAAGCAGTTAGAAACAAAATGTTTACATGTTTCTCGGCAGTGGTGGCGTAAGTAGAACCATAGTAAAAAGGAACGCCATTGTTTGAACGGAAATGAAACTTGGGTGGGACATATAATTGGGATATTTTGAATGTTTGATTCGGTTGGACTGATTAGTCCCGAACATCTTTCCTATATGTGCTTTGCACAAATTATCTTAATTTGTCATGGAAATAATTAGGCGGTTTTCTAAATGGGAATAATAAGGATAATCTATCTGATTTGTACTAATGAGTACACTTCCTTTGCATGGGGATGAGGATAATCCTTTTGAATGAGAATGAGGATTGTCTCTTTATTTAGGAATAATGATAACATTCACTTTGCATGGGAATGATGATTATCTCTTTATGTGGTAATAATGAGGATATTCTATTTGCATGGGAATGAGGATTATTCCTCTGCATACCAAAAGTGAGTATTATTTCGTTGAATATAAGTACCTACCGTGCATATTGTGTGTGTATAGTTTATATTCCAAGGATTGATGAGGATACTCCCCTGCCTGTACGTGTGGCTATTAAGGATGTGAGGGAGACGGGCCACCGACAGCTCGGTATGCCATGTCCTCATAAGGTGTAGAGGAAGCCTGCCACACACTCACATACTCGCACAATACGTGACACAGTGTCTTCACCACTATCAAGTCAAGACACCTTCAACAGTCTGGACACCGACATGAGAGTCCCAGTTCGATTTTAAAAGAGGGCTGGAATTAAATAACTGTGAAATTCGGGTTTGTTCCCTTTAACTGAGGGGTAAAAAATTTAAATCATGGGACCAAACCATTAAAAAAAATTGTCAGATGTTATTTCTATGTCGATCCTTCACGTGATTGGAGCCGAACTTGAAGAATCAGGGCAAAATAATCTGCCTCAGGCTTGGCTTTGTAAAGCGCCAAGAAGCTCACGAACAACCTAAATTACCAGTGACAGGAGGGTCCGGGTGCATTTCCTCCTATAAACTACCTTCCTTATTTCTTCTTCTTAGAGAAGCCCGTGGGTAGGATGTGGCATGGAGACGTGTTGTGTTTGACTCAAACGTTAGGGATGAGAAGGGTTGAATTATAGGAAGTTCACTAGAATTTGCGTGGAGGCTTTTTATCACAACGCAGAGGAGAATTAATTGTCCTTCGAATGAGCTTCAAAGTCTCGGCCCGAAGTTAATAGTCTTAGTATCAAACATAATTTCAAATAAATTCAAATACTGATACTGGTAGATATTGTCAGCCGCAGATAATAATACTTGACGTATGATTAAATGTAAGTAGTTACAGTAACGTTGTTAAATGTCAGATACCGACCGACTGGCCTTCCCACCGTGTTCTACCTCTTACTCCAAAAGTAGAAGCCTGTGTTGTCTCATGAGAACGCAAGGAATGTCGGCAACTTTCTCCTGGATACTGTTAACATACTGTACTAGTCCACCAGGCTAGTGGATAGTGATACCGACGAGCCGTTTCTTGGACACATCTAAGTGACCACGACTTTTCTTCTTCTTCTGCTTAATTTAGTGCAAGCGAGCTCTGTCTCAACAGAGAGAGAGAGAGAGAGACATCAAATGACCAGGATACGCGTGTCGAGCTAATTGTCTCTTTCCTCGAGAGGGAACAAGTCCCGGCGACCAAGCCTGTGCACAGTCTTATTCCCAACCGGGCTATCCGCATATCCATACTAATAACAAGAAAACAATTCAGAGGGGAAACCAAATCAGTTACCACCGCTACGATTCGAACCTGGATCTCCCCGTCGGTGATAAGATGTCACCCTTAAATTACTTAAGGTGAGGGTTTTTTTTGTGTGTGGGGGGGCATTCAGTTAGTATGTATATATTCAGTTGTATGTATATATTTATTTTTACACGCCAAATCTTACAACCCATCCGGGCTATCCAAATTTAATCACATTAATTTTATAGGTACAAGGAGGGCTGAATTGAAAGAAAATTTACACACATTTGCGTGGAGAAAAAACGAGAAAACTTTTAGGGAAAAAAACACACTCAGTACACCGAGATGGGATTCAAACCCTGATTTCACCTGTCATACGTAAACAAGCCTGACATCCAGTCCACGTGTGCACCAATGCGGGTACTAGAAAATCAATTAATTAAATAATTTTCATGACAATCCAAATAGAATTTAATTATTATTTAATGGTTTTCAAGACTAGTAGACACCCTGTGTTTTGAATTCTAACGCTATATTAAGAGTAAGCTTTTTGGGCCACGACCCTATGGTATAAAAGAAAGAAAGGAAAAGTGCCTTTTGACAGCACAAAGATCAGGCGGCGCTAATTATTCCGAACACACAATGAAGATACATAGTCAACTCCAATTTTCTAAGCCCTTACTCTTCTTATTTCTCCGTTATAATCATTTTTCCCTCTACCTACCTCCCTCCCTTTTTTTTTACAATTGCATGACCTTGGGATGGGTGCCACACCCCAAGTACAATCAACCGGAGTTATAGATCTCCGCCTTCCAGATCAAAGTCAAATTACATTTTTATTCTATTTTTTATCAAGGTTTTCAAATTACACTTTCGAAGCACAAATATATCAGTACACGACTTACAAACCAATACAGTTTGTTTCGAATAAAAGTCTCGGCCCCAGGTCCTAGATCTGAATCGAACCGATTGAATAGCAACGCGATAAATATATTCAGCAGTACCCACCAGAATCGAACCACGACACCCTGAATTGGTGGTTGATCAATCTAGAAGCTTACTCAAGGGGAGAGGCAATACAGAAGTCCATAAAGGTAGATCTAAACGTCATATAAAGCCTTGTGACAGTTCAAAAAGTTATTTTAATGTTATTTCATATAATATTGATGCGTTACCACAGGTTCTTAAGCTGTAATTATAATTCATTACAACCTTTCATTCTATAATTGTTTAGTTTATCGCAGAAATAATGTATTTTGGGATGGTTAGACGGACACAATCTTAATGAACATTCGTATTATTAACTAGGATAAGTTAATGGTTTCCAGTGGTAGACTGTATACTTAATATAATTAAGTTAATAAATTATCGAGATGTAATTAATAATATTGAATATAACATGTATGAATTTTTTTTCCAATATATATGTTAATTATTCATATTTCCCATTTTATCCGAAATAATTTGTAAGACTACTTTGCGAATGAACTTTCTGCTTACTGATTATTACTTGAATGTAACAATAACTTTATATTTACCACTGTTTTATAATTATTTTAAGATTTTATATCTGTATACGAAACTAAGGGTCCGAGAGTCGATTCCTCACACGGCCGATATACTCGTAGTAGAAAATGGGGCTTAACCATACAGAGTGCTGAACAGACGGAGGATTGTGTCCTAGAATTAAGTTGGTGTGCAAGTCGTGTACTGAAAATATAAGATAAGACCGACTAAATTTCCGGCTCACATAGTCTAGTTTTCTTGTGACGTTAAGGTCGGTGTTCGAATATCACCCGGGTGTACCGAGTGATTTTTCCTTAACGGTTTCTCACTATTCCTCCACGCAAATTCAAGTACATTTCCTCTTAATACCGCCTTCTAAATTGTTGTCCCATTTGCATGGTTAAAATGCGCATAGTTGTGATAGTCAGTGAGATGATGTGGAACATATCGTTGGTATCAACCCAGAATAAGAATGGTTAGTGGATAGTTTGTGTAATCTTGTAGTAAAGGTTTATACACGTGTGGAAGTTTAATTAGAATACAATGCAACGTATTGATGGAAGAACGAGCCCCGGAATATTTCACGCGTCTTTGGGCCTCACGGATTATAGTCAAACAAATTGACACAACGGGCCCTCCTACTTCTCAACGGTATCATAGCACCTGTCTGGCCTACACGTCTTTGATAGGAAGCCATTACGGGAGGTAACAAACAAATATGTCGGTCGATGACTCTGAGCCTTTCAACACAAATCGAGTATGGGAAGAGGACACGCACGCAAACACTGTCTTCACATGACCATTTGCAGTAGTAATGGTTTAAAGAGAGGATGTAACCCAACTTCTTGGGTCAGGATCAACCCGTAGCTCCCTCAGAGCTCCCGATCGTCCAACAATTCTGACAACTGACAAGATGACCTTGCCAATATCCTTTGCCGTGCTCATCGTCACGTTGCCAAGGTTTGCCTCTCGTTTGAGAGAAGTGGGACCACAAACAAGCGCCTTGGAAACTAGAATACAGAGCATCCATTCGCCAAACCATGCTTTAAGTTGCTGTCACTTTTGGCAGTCAAAACTTTCACAACAAACAATTTGTTTTAACGAGGCCTATTATTTTTTAAATAGTTTTTAAATAACTGAAACACAAACTTATTAAAATAACAGTACGTGTGTGCATTAATTCCACTTTGTAAATAATATTTTTTAAATACCGTTAACATAGCGATAAATTGCATTTTATCATTTTATATGAGAGCCCGAAAACATAATAGGTTCTTTACAAGTCTGTCGATAAGTACGTCTCTGCATATAAATGGGGTGGACACCATATTACATATATTTACGTTTCTTCTTCATATAACTATATACTACTATGACTAATAAGTAGGGGCGGATTCATAGGCTCTAAAAATTTCAAAAATAGGCTAATAATAGGCATTATAAAGTTTAAAAAGTAATTAAATAGGCATTAAAAAGAAAATATACTCATAAATAGGCATAGTAAATAAAAATAAGGAACCAAAACAATTACATTTTATATTATTCATTCTTAAAATCCAACATCCACTTTCCATAAACACCAATTATTTACTATTAGAGTTAATTACCAAATACTTTTCAAAATTTTCAGGTGTAAATTTTGTTCTATTGTCTGACCAAATGTTTTTTTTATAATGTGAGAAACTTCTCTCAACATCACATGAAGTCATCGGGCAAAACTTCAGACAAGCTATTTCAGTTGGGCTAATCTTGACTCCTGGGAGTGATTTAGTTTGTCCTTCTAAGATGTCCGCAATACTTGCCATCACTTTCCACCCAGGGTTTCGCTGCAATACTCTGTTCAATTTGTCGACAATGGCTGTACCAACTGAGCCAGAAGCATGATTCAGGTTTTCTTCTATTCCCCGCATTATCTTCACAGCATCCACAAGAGGCAAATCCCTCGCCTCTAAAGCTGTGACTGCTCCAGGAAAATTTTAAAAATGGCTTTTTACATAATGCCAGTGGTTTCATCAACAGTAGTCCAGATGTATTATTCTCCAATATCTTCTCGGATCTTCTCAACTGTCTTAAACGAAATAAAAAGAATGTTTATTGTAAATAGTTTAAATCAATACAATTTAGTTAATATTTTTAATGCCAGAAAGAAAAATTGCTATTGTAAAAACTTACGGATAAATAAGTTGAATGCAAGTATATTCCGTACACGATAGGTTTTTACCTGAATGACAGTTCGAAAATCATATGTTTAGGTTTTGGGTTGCCAACACTTGTAAAAGATCACAGTTTTGTAATAAATGTAAAGATCTTTAATTACCTGTTATATATTACATTTAAAATAACGTAAACTTAAGTTTTCTCATACTATTTCATTTTTTTAAATAATTTCTTTTCATCCAACTCGAAACAATATTTTAAACATAATTAAAAGTACTTATTCTTCATATTGGAACGTTATTGCTTTTGTATAATATAGTGCACACGTCAATACCTTTTAATACAGGCATCGTATTTACTTGGAAAAGAGAAAATTGTTGTCATTTTTTTACATATAATAAATGATTTTATGATTATTTTATTGTATTTTAAAATATTTAACTGAATAAAATATTTTCATCAACTGCGTGTCTGCATCATTGTAAAAAACTTATTTACCGTTATGTTCAATCATATGTTTTAGATTAGTCGCCATTTTGAAGCTATGTTCGTTAGAAGTTTTTGTGAAAGTGGTGTTAATATTTTTTAAGGGGAATAAAACTATAAATAAACTTTGTGTCCGACCTCAAATAAATATATAAATAATATTGGCCTAAATTACTGTGGTTAACTATCACATTAATATATTACCATCTGATTTCATTACAGTGATCCAAAGTGATAGATGTCAGCTGTTGACGTAGTGATATATTAGGGATTACTTCTAGTAACATTTTGAGCTGTCATCCAGGTAAACTTAGCTTGTGAATGACTTATAGTGTTTCTCATAGTTGATTCATCTGGTATCTTCATGTTGGTATATTTGTTGAGAAAAGCATTGAAATCTGGATTCTCCAGCTTCTTCCAAGGAATATTTGTAACTACCATCGCAGAGCATAAGTCAGCAGAAAATTGCTATTGGGTTTTATCGGTATCGTTAACTTTGGTCAAAAATTGTTGAGATCCTGTTTTCTTTCCGGAATTCTTCATATGTATTGCAGTATTTTTGTGTTGTTCTAGGTGATACTTCTCAAATTTTACCTAAATAATAAAAATGGAAATTTTCACCCAATACTATATGTGGATTCTACAAATTAACAAAGCATCACCTAACAAGAGAACTTAGATTGCTTTTTTTTCGATCGTAATGTTACGCTTTGGTAAATATTTCCACTTTGTTGTTGAAATCCTCCATTAAGAAATGAAACCTATTTTGAACAATAGCAAATAATCGTGATTTACTTTTAAACAGTAGACAATATATTTAATAAAAACCTTGACTTTTAAAATTAATAATTTCATTTCCCCTTTTGAAAAGATAACTTACCTCCTTGGAACATGGCTGACAAAAAATTATTTTGCCATCCGTTGTGAAATTCCTATCACCACCAATCCACTGTTTGAATAATACACTTTTACACGATTTCTCTTTAGGCATTTTCTACTAGTTCAATAATTTACACGAGTCCAATACAAAGAAATATTAATGAACAGATATGCACATCTAACAACAGCGTAATATACACAACCACTGAATGATCTGACACTGTTGTGCGCTAGAAGAAAATCTTTGTTGCCGGACTGACCAGTCTGAACCTATCAGACCACTGGACACATGGGTTTTTCCTACCTATCACGAGTATCCACGTGGAGTGATATAAAGAATGAAGTAGTGAGGGGGGGGGGGGGGGCGCAAGTATTTATAAAGAAAAAGGAGGGCGGGAGGAATAGAGAGATAGAAAAAGGCACTTTAAGGTTCTCATTTTTAAAATAGGCACTAAACACCGAAATAGGCATTTATAGGCACTATAAAAGTTATCACACTATCTTCGCAATCATCGAAAATAAACTTATACCTCAAAAGTCTACTTTTCAAAGCATAGGAATAAAAAAGGTATTTAGGGCAAAATCCGCCCCCTACTAATAAGTAATAACACATCTTCACGCCTTGGTGCTATGATAACTGGTCATAAAACGCGGCGACCGGTAGCGAGCGCGTGATTAGCAGATAGCTCTCGATAGTTGTTGACGAGGAGGCAAAGGTTCGAATCTTGGATAAGTGAGGTTTTTTTTTTTTGACAAGTCATTTATTGTTGTGGTTTTCTCATACTCTTTGCACGTTCATGGTGATTCTTATTTGTAAAAACCTACTTTGATTATGGTATTGATGTATTTTAACATAGACTGTTCCGGCTCGAGCGCGCGCGCTTGACAAATAGAACCAGTTCTATCTTTCAAGCGCGCTCGCTCGCTCCAGTCTGGCCACCTCTCATTACAACCAATGTGTTCAATGTGTTTTATTTTATATTTTAGTCGCTCACGCGCTCGCCCAGTCTGGTCGTACCCTAAGACCACCAAAGCATGTGTTTGTGTGTGAACAGTTGTTTTATCTTATAAAAAGGAACCAAACATCATATAGATCAGGGCTAACAAACAATAATTTGTCATCAATTTATGAAAGTTACTTCAACAAAAGATTTAGTCCAACACTCACAACCTTGCTACAAAACATGTCTTTAGATGATTTTATCTTATCTTCTTTTTGTAAGAATGGTTTTAAAATTTAATTTGTTTTTAGTTAGTGATGGTAACAATAATGAATTCTATTAATTGCAACCCCCTCAATATTTTAAATTTTCAATGTGGCCCTTTTTATTAAACGAGTTTGGCATGCCTGCTTTGTAGAGTAAGGAAGAGAAGGGGAGTTAAAAGTATTACAGTATTAGTAAACCCGGTCGAGGTTCGAACCTCGACATCCCATCACCTGCAATACAGCTTATCGCATGACTGCCAATGCATGTATCTCTCAGACTGTGAATGGAAGCCAAGAAGACTCACCAGTTGGGGGTCTCTCCTTGGGGTAACAGATCCTGAAGAGTCCTGTGGTTCTGGTGTAGTAGTAGTACTTGGTGTTCATGTTCTCAAGAAGGGAGTCTTGACCGCCTTGCTTCGCCGCGTATTGCTGCAACACGCAAAACAGCAGCGGTAAACAACACAAGTCACACACTGGGGGTGGGGCGGTAAATTGGATCCGTGTGTTATACCTGGATGTAGTTTAAAAAGTATTAACTTACTATACTTAGGCCGGTATGCAAGAACGATGTTGGAGTAGGAGTAAAGGAGGAGTAAAGGCGGAGTCAGCTACTCTTGAGTAAGGAATCCGTGTCGTGCTAGAACGTCTGGCTTGAGTTACTCAAGGTCACGTGATGAAATATTACACAGAAGTACCACATCTCTAGGGGAAATAAAATTCACTAGATCCACCGCCTTCTAAAGTGTCGATTTTGCTTGTAAAGTTTGATAGCCTGCTTAAATATGTCCTCTTGTTGATAAACACATCGTAATTAATTAAGAGCGTGTGGTGAAGTGAGAAAGAGAAATGGTATTTATTAGAATTAAATAGGTAGTTTCCAACTGTCAAATGAAAAAAAATAATTATGTTAGGACCATCGCAGCCAAGAAGAAAGCGTGGGAACAAATTAATAGAATTTTAAATCTTCCAGTAACCTCCAAAAGGTGAGTTTATTTTTATCTTATATTATTTTCACTTTAATACTTTATATAAAATCACGTATATTGTTTGAGTAATTGGATCGTCTATATTATTATTATTATTATTATTAGCACCGCGTCTTACTACCCATTCGGGCTATACACAGGATCGTCTATAGAAATAAACACAAGTAAAGTAAAATCTTTAAACGTGTTTCTTATTGATGGTAAACACAAACATCAACGTAACAAAAAATTATTTGTAGGCCTATGCTATTAATTTGCGTAGGCCCTAGCGTTGATAAGTTTTATTCCCTTTCTCTGTAGGCCTAGCGTTTATTTTTGCATAGTATAAGTCGAAACAAAAGTTTTGAAATTCTAAGAACGAGTGGAATTTATATATTATTGAACTAACCTAATCTTTACTCCTAACTTTATGTATTTTGTCTACTGGTAGGTCTTAGTAGGCCTGATTTAGCACTTTAGACCAGTACTATCTTAGGCTAGTTAACCTTCAATATAATATTTTTGTACAAGGTCTAGGCCTAGTCACAAAGTAAACATAGTAACTAAACTAACAATGTCATCCTCATAAATAGAAAAATATTACAACATACAAATATACAGTATTACCTTGAAGTTTATAGAGACAACAAATTTCATAAAATGCTTCACTGATTATTAGAACCACTATATTAATATAGCCAGCTGTATAGTGGGAACTTTCATTAATATAGGCCTTTATAATAATTTATAATAACCATTAGTAATCTTTTCTTGTTTGATAACAAAGACACCTCAAGTTGACCTAGTTGGAACTGTGTTTATATTATATTGTGAATCATTTTAGAGCTCTGGTTCACCTGCACAAACATTGGGACATTGTCAAATCAAGAAGGAAGAGGCAACTAGTCGAAGAGACAGTGGAACTGATGAGCACTGGACGAGGGCCCTACAATTCTCACAAGCCATCATGTCCCAGGGTCGAGGTGGTAGCCCCCCCATAACTGCTGCTCTGAGGTCTACAGGTTACACCGTTGCTGTCAATACCATTATGGAGTATCTCGATACAACAGGTAGGCTATGTGAGATATTACAACTATAAGGTTCATATTTACAGAGAGATGCACACACAGAAACAGATTTTATAAGTTTATTTATATTCATAGATATAATTTGGACTGAGAAGGGTATGCCTACTATTTACTTTTTAATAAACAAAATATTGATATACATACAAAATAGGTGTAAGTTTCATGATAGTATACAGAAAATTAACAATTGTTTACAAAATTATTTACATGATTGTCATAAACATGCTAACTCCTGAAAAACGACTTTGTTGACTTTAATCTGAATGGACATGTCTAGTATTGGTGGATGGAGTCTTTAAGAGCAAATAATGCACACTTGTCGATAAGTTAGGCCTGTCCTTTGAATCTTGTTTTAGTTACCGTACATAACATATGTGTCCTTATAGTGAGTGTTAGGTTTAAGATGTAAGCATGTGTTTACAAATTATAATGTGCAATATCAATCAAACTTGCATCTGTTGACCTGCAATGCTTTGAATGTTAAATTACATTTTCAAAAGCTTATTTGAAAATGTAATCTAAATGGTTTTAATTAAAAGCAATTTGATGATTATGTGCATTGACACCCTAATTTAGTATTCTAGTAAAAAGGACTTGCAGAAAACAAGCCATTGAAACATTTATCTGTGCAATATACAATGGTAAGAATGTTAATTTATTAGAGTTATTCTTTGATATTATTGGAAGTAGCAGCTGAAGGTCACATGACTTGACATCTGACTTATGAAAGCTGTTTTAATAACATCTAAAATTTAATAAAACCTCCCCATTTAAAAATACTAGCTATGCTTGTTTTGTTCATACTATCCTTTATTTTTCAGATTTCCCAACTACAAGCAGTGTCAGTTTGTCGCTGCCATTTCTTACACCAGTGCTTCAAGTCTCGGTCAGCCTTTTCACATCACCTGCATCCCTCTTGGGGACCCCAGACCTTTAAATTTGACTATTATATGTAAAATAGTTGACAAAACATTCAAAACAATTATAATATTTCCACATTTATTGTTAACACTATTATTATCTTTATATCTGCATTCAAGTGAATCAATTTTCTTTTTGATGAACTAGAAAGTGTTTAATTTAGAGTGAGCTCTGATAGATGAACATTAGGTTGTTGCTCCGTAGTTAGACCTAAGGTTAGGAATCTTTGTTGATTACTTTTGACATTTTTGTGATGGATCTATTTCTCTTGAATAATAAATACCGTAACCTGATTATTTTTTTTTACCAAGAAAGCATGCCTATAAACAAAAACATCATATTCAATTTTTTTTAAACACTTTTGTTTACTATGTTTAATGTTCCAATTGATAACTAACCTTTATATCTTTATATAGACCTGTTATAGCTAGGTAGTTTATATTAATTTTACATAGTAAATTACTGTTTATTAATATTTTATACATTTAACTTGCTATTATGTCTCAAATTATGAAACATAAAATTATAGGACTTAAGAATTGAGCCTAGATGTTTCGGCTATAGAATTTATAAAACCACCAAACATTTTCCCATTTGTTAAAAACATTATTCATATTAGGGTCATTTTCAAGTGATGTGTAGTAAAATTACAATTTCCAATATCCATTGTGTTGAGATCGTTCACCCTGCATTAACCTATAAAATGTAAATATATCTACATTCTTATGTTATAAAGTGATTAGGGAACTTTTCACTTCCACTCTGGAGGGTCTCTGGGGTACTTGATTTCCTGTTTTTATGTTAACCACTTATGTTGTTGCTAAGGACTGCAGGTATCTTAATTCAGCATTGCAAATTAAATTTTGACAATTTATATATATTTTTTTTGTCTGGCCAATCTCTAGTGTTTATCTTTTAAAATAAACTGACTGTGAAAAAATGATTATAATTATTTCCATTCCTTAGCAGGGTGGTTTATTATTTTTCATCCCAAGGTCCAAATTTGAACATCTGTTTGCACCACAAGCCGAAGATATATCCAGTAGTTTGTCTTAATAATATAGGCTCGCAAACAACACTAAGAAATTATTTTTAATATTATATTAAATAGATTATATTTGGAAGAAGGTAAAGAAAAGGTAGATAGAAACATAAAAAAGGGACGAGTTATATTATAGTTATTAGAGTTATATTATATAAATTGTAATTTTGTCTGGAGAATCTGTCTAATTATGTCATAGATAAGTTTAATTAAATACATCAAAAATATTTTATGAAATGTCAATCTCTTTCACTGAACTTAGCATTATTAAATAATATATTATACCGATTTTTATCAATAAAATAAATGCATAACGAGATGCAGCCATGAGCTTTTCTAAATAAATGTTATTTGAATCATCAGGCCTTCTTCCAATATTTGCCTGGTAAGTATTAAAGTAAGTGGGAATTTAATAGTGTATAAGGCCAAATTATTTTGGTTTGTTTACGTTTCTATTATATTGAATTGAACTTCAACAATATTGCATACAACATATTCACTAAATGTGTTACAAATCATATAACATGATCAACACTAAACCCACCTCGGTGGTGTAGTTGGCTAACACGCTACTTTTGTGTTGAGCTAGACCACAGAGGATAGGAAGAGTTGAGGTTCGAATCTCGGTCGAGTGAACTGAGGTGAATTTTCCTAAATAGTTTTTCACTCTCCCTCCACACAAGTGTGGGTTCACTTCCTCTAAATTCAACCTTTCATATTCCCAACACATTACCTAGTGTAATTAGTATTTAGGCGTACAACCCGAATGGGTAGTAAGATGTAGTGCTAAAAAAAATCTCTAATACATTATTATTATTACTATGGTACTTTGGTGTCAACGTGCTTGGTTACAGTACCTGTAATCTGAGGCAGGAAAACATCCAGGTTTACAACTCCAGTAACAGTAAAAGAAAATTAAAACAGTCGATTTCAAAATTATTTATTAGCCCTCACTGGCAAGGACCACAATCATCATGGTTTTTAACACACAATATTTATAATATAAACATGATATTATGTTCTCTCTAACGATCAGTGTCAGAGCAGCTTGTATTATGTTTTGTCATGCTTGGCACAGAGTGTATCATGGCCCGCCAGTACAGTCTGTGTAAAGTTTGTGTCTTGATATTGTACAAGTATAAACACTAAAATAAATAATTCACTTTTGTGGCCACATGGTCTAAAATATCAAACTCACAAAAAAACTAGACTGCTGAAGATAGGGAGATCATGGTTTGAATCCCAGGCAAGTCTAACGAGGGTGGTCTTTTGTAAATGGTTTTTCCCTTTTTCCTTGCAAATGTGTATACACTATTTAATCCAAACTTCCTCATCCCAGAAACAGTGTGATCAGTATGTATGCATATAACCTGACCAGATAGTACGACAGTGCTAAATCGACAAGATTGTGTATATGATCGGTGATAAAGATCGTACAACTAATTGTGTGTGGATTTCTTATTAGTAAGTTTAAATGTAAGAATTTAGAGTTGAATTTACGTAACAATACATCCACCTTAGCATAAAGGGATTAAAAATCTACTCTGCTGAGTAGAACGAAAATAATAGTTTCCTCTCTCTCCTTGGGACATACATTTAGCATCAAAATGAGCAGTGATAACCTGCTAGTTTCCACCATTCTCCATTTCATTAGAGGTCTGTAAGGTCAAGATAATGGATGTCCACATTTGGTACGTGTGTTGATACAAGAAGTCTGTTTCTAACGGAACATGAAACCAGCTATATATAGTAACATTACCGATGTTTTGATTCGCCCGCCACAATGATTTTAATAAGGTTCCAACGGTAATAGTCCATGTGGTGAAGCCCAGACTCTCAGATGGACCCCCAGGGCTCTGGACAGGGATGTGGGTGCAGCCTCTTCGATATGAAACTCCAGGGAAGTTGGCCTAGTCATAGAACAGCATTCGCACAGCTCCCAGTTCAGCTTCTGTGGTGGGAAACCACACCACATGTTGCATGTTTTGGGCCAACCAAATTGATATTTTCTTAACAACACGCGATACCGTTGACTGGTCAACATTGTAGGCCTACATTTCTCCGCCAACAACCTAAAAATGGAAGAACAAAGTTATTAGCCAATTTTAAAAAATTATAAGAATAGATATGTCTGTAGTCCGACCTAGGCCTACTGTGATTTTTTTAGAGGTAAGGTTATTTTGGATTTTATATATATACAAAAAATCAATATTAAATGTCAACCAAAATTCCAATAGCTACTGTATGTCACAAAACAATCAATTAGCCTATTTGCTTCAATTACATAATTAAAAACAATGGAAGAAATATGTTGTCAGTAAATAATACAAGTCTTAATATTAATTAAACTTATATACTGATGCTAAATTAATCTTAACTAACACATTACAAAAACAAACATGAAAATTTATTAATGTATTCAATCCAAAAATTTAAATTAGTTGTTCATTCTTAAAAAAAAGTTAATAATGTTTTTTGTAAGTTTAGTAATAATAAATAATATAACCTTAAAAAAAAGTATATTTATAATTTGGTATTAACTTACTTGTAAGAATTCCGTGGCATAAAACTGAAGGGTGGTCAACATTTGTTGTAAATGAAGCAGTGGAAGTCATTGTTGTGTTGTTGTGTTTCGGGATTGTCAATTTCCAACGTAGGGAAGATATCTTGTCATGCAACTTCCTTCTAAAATAGATAATATTTTACGAAATTGTTCGTCAGAATAAGCCTAACAGGTATCCTGGAAATCCCTAACATGCCTCCGTTAAATCACAACAACTTTATTAGCCTCTTCTTCAAAATAGTCGTCGATAACGTCTAAATACGTGACAATCCGGTAGTCATGTAGCGCCATATTTTCTTGACAACACAAAACAAAATAACAGATGTTTGACATCTCTATTGCTCATGCGCGCCGCGCTGGGTTAGCCCTGTGTATAAGGGATAGGAGTAAACCTATGTATAAGGGATAGGAGTAAAGCAGAAGGCTGGTCGGGACCAACCTTTGGAATTACTCAAGCACGCGCCCGCGCGCTTGAGAATTACTCAAGAGCGCGCACGCGCGCTCGTCCTAGCAAGCAAATCAACCGTCCTCCGCCTTTACTCCTACTCCGCCTTTACTCCTACTCGTTCTTGCATACGGGCCTTAATCTAAGCATTATCTGCGATAATAATTGTGTTTAAATTTACATAGTGACTTTTTGTTTGCGCTGTTGGCAGTTAAACAGTGCAGAGCAGTTGTTTTCCCACGCTGTTGGCCTACATAACAAAGCTCAGTTACACCGTGCAGAGCAGTCCGATACAATGGAAGCTATGGCAATTCAAAAGAATAAAACAATGTTTATATTTCATGGTTATAAGTTTAGATATTCCAAACCTGTGAAGGATGGAATTTAATGTTCAAGTCAACCTCCACGTGGTGTCTTCTGGGTAACGCTAATAGGCTGACGGAAGACGGGACTCATTTTACGTATACCCTTTTTGGAACTGGGAGTCATTTTACATTAAACTTTATTCTAACCGGGACCCGATTTACCAACCCCTACACACACTCCCCCAGCCTCTGACAGCTAGAAGAGCTACAAGATCTACTTTCACGTATGCATATGTCAAGTCATATAATTTGCAGCTATAACGTTTGATAAGACTTATCAATAATTATAAAATAACATTAATAATATAGTGAAATTTTTGCAGTAGAAAATGTAATCAAAATGGTACCATTTTTGTTTCAAGGTGCGCACGTTCGTGCACAGAGGCTTTAATCTTAAAATTTCAAACCTCTGCATGCGATAGATCAGCAACGCTCATAATAGACCCCTTTCCCCCCCCCCCCCAAAAAAAAAACTTCATTTTATTCATTTAGATCACGTCGTAGCCAGCCGAAAATAGCTTACGTCAACTTTATTGCTTGTCCAAGTCACAGAGTTAGTTTTGTGTGTGGTTTTTTTTAACGAATCTACAGTCTAAAATATTTTTTAAGATACCTCGGCCATTATATTTTATGAAACGGTAGCCGTGCCACAGTAAAATTCAGCAACTAACATAGATAATTATATTTAGAACTAGAATACATTAAAGTATATTTAGCAGCTTTAGTGACTTCTTATTCTGTCTTTCGACTCCAGAATGTTAATTTAGCTCTACTATCGCACTTATCCGTGATATGATGTATTCTGAAGCTCACACTTTTGACAGATGTGTCTATGTGCACAACTGCAAGCTAAGTATATGGAATAATATTTCTTAAGAATGAGGTTTACTCGGAAATAACATTGAAATGACCTTCAGATTTAAAGGCAACTTGGAACTGGTGGTTAGGTAGTTTCTGCCTTGAAAGGTCTCTGACCCCCTAGTTTTGTGGACAACTGAGAAGAGAAAGAGAGAATGAATTGGGTGGGGATGTTGAATTTTGGCATTGAGCTACAGCTTATTAGTTTCATGGAAATACCTGAAATCTCTTTCCTTTTCTTGAGGATAGTCATTTTACCTACTTGTTAACTTCCGGTAAAAGAAAAGAGTAATATTTATATTAGATATTCATTCATATAGATTTTTCCAAATGTAATACATATTTAAAATAATGTAAGGACAATAGTTAGGTATAAAAAAAAATTGTTTAGTGGTTACGGAACTAGTGAAGCATTTATTCATTTAGAATGTAATGTAACAAACATGAATAATACATTTTTATTTGATAAATTTAGCTATACATTTAAATAACTTAGCCAAAACTAACCACAAACACACATGTTTGTTTAGAAAGTACAAATAATTTCAAACACACTATTAAAGTAGCTTATTACATATAATTAATTAATTAAAAATATACATTTCTTTTTTGTTTAATAATTCAAGTGACAGGTTCACTTTGACATGTTTATTGTACAGTTTGATACTTTACCAAAAGTAAAATCCCGTTAAATTGAATCAACAACAGTATTTTTGTGTTTTTTCTTCCAAATTTGTACTCAATATGTTGAACCTTTTTAAACTCAAAATAACCATAAAATCTAATGGTTACATTTTAATATTCAATGCACACCAAAATGTTTTAACAAATAGTTTGGTCCCATAAACTAGTAGTTTTTTTTTCTATGAACGCCTAAACATACCAAAAATATCTGCTAATACTTGAAATGTTACCACTATTGATGAACCAGATTTAGTTTAAATTTTAATGAAACAAAGTTTTGTGTCAGCCACATTAAATATGTAAGAAAATGGTAAAGTTTTTGATATTGTTTATTCAGTTAGTAAGAGCAGCAAATAAAAATCAATAATTTTATTACTATAAGGCTTAACTTAAGTATTCTGAATGTCCTTTGGATATGATAATACAATCTTTCATACTTGGTACTTTGTGGCCCAGTTTCACAGAAACTATGACTATAATAGATCGCAAGAAATTGATTTAAAACAAATAAAAAAAAAGTGTTTTAAGACACATGATTCTTAGATTTTCGGGCCTAAATCAGATTCTCATTTTTAATTTAGAGTCCTCTAAATTATATAATTTACGAAAATGTCTGAAAATATCACAAAATATCCGTTCTTATGGACAATATTAATTTTTAAGCGCCTCTATTAATACTTAAAAATCATGCTTTATTTAAACTTATTTTATACTGTAAATTTGTGGAGTTTCTACCCTCTACCCCGCCCCCCTTCCCAAATGCTTTGGATACACTTAGGCCGGTATGCAAGAACGATGTTGGAGTAGGAGTAAAGGAGGAGTAAAGGCGGAGTCAGCTACTCTTGAGTAAGGAATCCGTGTCGTGCTAGAACGTCTGGCTTGAGTTACTCAAGGTCACGTGATGAAATATTACACAGAAGTACCACATCTCTAGGGGAAATAAAATTCACTAGATCCACCGCCTTCTAAAGTGTCGATTTTGCTTGTAAAGTTTGATAGCCTGCTTAAATATGTCCTCTTGTTGATAAACACATCGTAATTAATTAAGAGCGTGTGGTGAAGTGAGAAAGAGAAATGGTATTTATTAGAATTAAATAGGTAGTTTCCAACTGTCAAATGAAAAAAAAAAAATGTTAGGACCATCGCAGCCAAGAAGAAAGCGTGGGAACAAATTAATAGAATTTTAAATCTTCCAGTAACCTCCAAAAGGTGAGTTTATTTTTATCTTATATTATTTTCACTTTAATACTTTATATAAAATCACGTATATTGTTTGAGTAATTGGATCGTCTATATTATTATTATTAGCACCGCGTCTTACTACCCATTCGGGCTATACGCAGGATCGTCTATAGAAATAAACACAAGTAAAGTAAAATCTTTAAACGTGTTTCTTATTGATGGTAAACACAAACGTCAACGTAACAAAAAATTATTTGTAGGCCTATGCTATTAATTTGCGTAGGCCCTAGCGTTGATAAGTTTTATTCCCTTTCTCTGTAGGCCTAGCGTTTATTTTTGCATAGTATAAGTCGAAACAAAAGTTTTGAAATTCTAAGAACGAGTGGAATTTATATATTATTGAACTAACCTAATCTTTACTCCTAACTTTATGTATTTTGTCTACTGGTAGGTCTTAGTAGGCCTGATTTAGCACTTTAGACCAGTACTATCTTAGGCTAGTTAACCTTCAATATAATATTTTTGTACAAGGTCTAGGCCTAGTCACAAATTAAACATAGTAACTAAACTAACAATGTCATCCTCATAAATAGAAAAATATTACAACATACAAATATACAGTATTACCTTGAAGTTTATAGAGACAACAAATTTCATAAAATGCTTCACTGATTATTAGAACCACTATATTAATATAGCCAGCTGTATAGTGGGAACTTTCATTAATATAGGCCTTTATAATAATTTATAATAACCATTAGTAATCTTTTCTTGTTTGATAACAAAGACACCTCAAGTTGACCTAGTTGGAACTGTGTTTATATTATATTGTGAATCATTTTAGAACTCGGTTCATCTGCGCAAACATTGGGACACTGTCAAATCAAGAAGGAAGAGGCAACTAGTCGAAGAGACAGTGGAACTGATGAGCACTGGACGAGGGCCCTACAATTCTCACAAGCCATCATGTCCCAGGGTCGAGGTGGTAGCCCCCCCATAACTGCTGCTCTGAGGTCTACAGGTTACACCGTTGCTGTCAATACCATTATGGAGTATCTCGATACAACAGGTAGGCTATGTGAGATATTACAACTATAAGGTTCATATTTACAGAGAGATGCACACACAGAAACAGATTTTATAAGTTTATTTATATTCATAGATATAATTTGGACTGAGAAGGGTAGGCCTACTATTTACTTTTTAATAAACAAAATATTGATATACATACAAAATAGGTGTAAGTTTCATGATAGTATACAGAAAATTAACAATTGTTTACAAAATTAATTACATGATTGTCATAAACATGCTAACTCCTGAAAAACGACTTTGTTGACTTTAATCTGAATGGACATGTCTAGTATTGGTGGATGGAGTCTTTAAGAGCAAATAATGCACACTTGTCGATAAGTTAGGCCTGTCCTTTGAATCTTGTTTTAGTTACCGTACATAACATGTGTGTCCTTATAGTGAGTGTTAGGTTTAAGATGTAGGTATGTGTTTACAAATTATAATGTGCAATATCAATCAAACTTGCATCTGTTGACCTGCAATGCTTTGAATGTTAAATTACATTTTCAAAAGCTTATTTGAAAATGTAATCTAAATGGTTTTAATTAAAAGCAATTTGATGATTATGTGCTTTGACACCCTAATTTAGTATTTTAGTAAAAAGGACTTGCAGAAAACAAGCCATTGAAACATTTATCTGTGCAATATACAATGGTAAGAATGTTAATTTATTAGAGTTATTCTTTGATATTATTGGAAGTAGCAGCTGAAGGTCACATGACTTGACATCTGACTTATGAAAGCTGTTTTAATAACATCTAAAATTTAATAAAACCTCCCCATTTAAAAATACTAGCTATGCTTGTTTTGTTCATACTATCCTTTATTTTTCAGATTTCCCAACTACAAGCATTGTCAGTTTGTCGCTGCCATTTCTTACACCAGTGCTTCAAGTCTCGGTCAGCCTTTTCACATCACCTGCATCCCTCTTGGGACCCCAGACCTTTAAATTTGACTATTATATGTAAAATAGTTGACAAAACATTCAAAACAATTATAATATTTCCACATTTATTGTTAACACTATTATTATCTTTATAACTGCATTCAAGTGAACCAATTTTCTTTTTGATGAACTAGAAAGTGTTTAATTTAGAGTGAGCTCTGATAGATGAACATTAGGTTGTTGCTCCGTAGTTAGACCTAAGGTTAGGAATCTTTGTTGATTACTTTTGACATTTTTGTGATGGATCTATTTCTCTTGAATAATAAATACCGTAACCTGATTATTTTTTTTACCAAGAAAGCATGCCTATAAACAAAAACATCATATTCAATTTTTTCTAAACACTTTTGTTTACTATGTTTAATGTTCCGATTGATAACTAACCTTTATATCTTTATATAGACCTGTTATAGCTAGGTAGTTTATATTAATTTTACATAGTAAATTACTGTTTATTAATATTTTATACATTTAACTTGCTATTATGTCTCAAATTATGAAACATAAAATTATAGGACTTAAGAGTTGAGCCTAGATGTTTCGGCTCTAAAATTTATAAAACCACCAAACATTTTCCCATTTGTTAAAAACATTATTCATATTAGGGTTATTTTCAAGTGATGTGTAGTAAAATTACAATTTCCAATATCCA
This sequence comes from Timema cristinae, assembly GCA_039000515.1. NCBI lineage: Eukaryota > Metazoa > Arthropoda > Insecta > Phasmatodea > Timematidae > Timema > Timema cristinae. The sequence continues at coordinate 39,700 of JBCFYV010000550.1, read as the reverse complement.
TTGTGTCGAGATCGTTCACCCTGCATTAACCTATAAAATGTAAATATATCTACATTCTTAGTTATAAAGTGATTAGGGAACTTTTCACTTCCACTCTGGAGGGTCTCTGGGGTACTTGATTTCCTGTTTTTATGTTAACCACTTATGTTGTTGCTAAGGACTGCAGGTATCTTAATTCAGCATTGCAAATTAAATTTTGACAATTTATATATATTTTTTTTTTGTCTGGCCAATCTCTAGTGTTTATCTTTTAAAATAAACTGACTGTGAAAAAATGATTATAATTATTTCCATTCCTTAGCAGGGTGGTTTATTATTTTTCATCCCAAGGTCCAAATTTGAGCATCTGTTTGCACCACAAGCCGAAGATATATCCAGTAGTTTGTCATAATAATATAGGCTCGCAAACAACACTTAGAAATTATTTTTAATATTATATTTGGAAGAAGGTAAAGAAAAGGTAGATAGAAACATAAAAAAGGGACGAGTTATATTATAGTTATTAGAGTTATATTATATAAATTGTAATTTTGTCTGGAGAATCTGTCTAATTATGTCATAGATAAGTTTAATTAAATACATCAAAAATATTTTATGAAATGTCAATCACTTTCACTGAACTTAGCATTATTAAATAATATATTATACAGATTTTTATCAATAAAATAAATGCATAACGAGATGCAGCCATGAGCTTTTCTAAATAAATGTTATTTGAATCATCAGGCCTTCTTCCAATATTTGCCTGGTAAGTATTAAAGTAAGTGGGAATTTAATAGTGTATAAGGCCAAATTATTTTGGTTTGTTTACGTTTCTATTATATTGAATTTAACTTCAACAATATTGCATACAACATATTCACTAAATGTGTTACAAATCATATATAACATGATCAACACTAAACCCACCTCGGTGGTGTAGTTGGCTAACACACTACTTTTGTGTTGAGCTAGACCACAGAGGATAGGAAGAGTTGAGGTTCGAATCTCGGTCGAGTGAACTGAGGTGAATTTTCCTAAATAGTTTTTCACTCTCCCTCCACACAAGTGTGGGTTCACTTCCTCTAAATTCAACCTTTCATATTCCCAACACATTACCTAGTGTAATTAGTATTTAGGCGTACAACCCAAATGGGTAGTAAGATGTAGTGCTAAAAAAAATCTCTAATACATTATTATTATTACTACTATGGTACTTTGGTGTCAACGTGCTTGGTTACAGTACCTGTAATCTGAGGCAGGAAAACATCCAGGTTTACAACTCCAGTAACAGTAAAAGAAAATTAAAATAGTCGATTTCAAAATTATTTATTAGCCCTCACTGGCAAGGACCACAATCATCATGGTTTTTAACACACAATATTTATAATATAAACATGATATTATGTTCTCTCTAACGATCAGTGTCAGAGCAGCTTGTATTATGTTTTGTCATGCTTGGCACAGTGTGTATCATGGCCCGCCAGTACAGTCTGTGTAAAGTTTGTGTCTTGATATTGTACAAGTATAAACACTAAAATAAATAATTCACTTTTGTGGCCACATGGTCTAAAATATCAAACTCACAAAAAAACTAGACTGCTGAAGATAGGGAGATCATGGTTTGAATCCCAGGCAAGTCTAACGAGGGTGGTCTTTTGTAAATGGTTTTTCCCTTTTTCCTTGCAAATGTGTATACACTATTTAATCCAAACTTCCTCATCCCAGAAACAGTGTGATCAGTATGTATGCATATAACCTGACCAGATAGTACGACAGTGCTAAATCGACAAGATTGTGTATATGATCGTGATAAAGATCGTACAACTAATTGTGTGTGGATTTCTTATTAGTAAGTTTAAAATGTAAGAATTTAGAGTTGAATTTACGTAACAATACATCCACCTTAGCATAAAGGGATTAAAAATCTACTCTGCTGAGTAGAACGAAAATAATAGTTTCCTCTCTCTCCTTGGGACATACATTTAGCATCAAAATGAGCAGTGATAACCTGCTAGTTTCCACCATTCTCCATTTCATTAGAGGTCTGTAAGGTCAAGATAATGGATGTCCACATTTGGTACGTGTGTTGATACAAGAAGTCTGTTTCTAACGGAACATGAAACCAGCTATATATAGTAACATTACCGATGTTTTGATTCGCCCGCCACAATGATTTTAATAAGGTTCCAACTGTAATAGTCCATGTGGTGAAGCCCAGACTCTCAGATGGACCCCCAGGGCTCTGGACAGGGATGTGGGTGCAGCCTCTTCGATATGAAACTCCAGGGAAGTTGGCCTAGTCATAGAACAGCATTCGCACAGCTCCCAGTTCAGCTTCTGTGGTGGGAAACCACACCACATGTTGCATGTTTTGGGCCAACCAAATTGATATTTTCTTAACAACACGCGATACCGTTGACTGGTCAACATTGTAGGCCTACATTTCTCCGCCAACAACCTAAAAATGGAAGAACAAAGTTATTAGCCATTTTAAAAAATTATAAGAATAGATATGTCTGTAGTCCGACCTAGGCCTACTGTGATTTTTTTAGAGGTAAGGTTATTTTGGATTTTATATATATACAAAAAATCAATATTAAATGTCAACCAAAATCCCAATAGCTACTGTATGTCACAAAACAATCAATTAGCCTATTTGCTTCAATTACATAATTAAAAACAATGGAAGAAATATGTTGTCAGTAAATAATACAAGTCTTAATATTAATTAAACTTATATACTGATGCTAAATTAATCTTAACTAACACATTACAAAAACAAACATGAAAATTTATTAATGTATTCAATCCAAAAATTTAAATTAGTTGTTCATTTTTTAAAAAAAAGTTAATAATGTTTTTTGTAAGTTTAGTAATAATAAATAATATAACCTTAAAAAAAAGTATATTTATAATTTGGTATTAACTTACTTGTAAGCATTCCGTGGCATAAAACTGAAGGGTGGTCAACATTTGTTGTAAATGAAGCAGTGGAAGTCATCATTGTGTTGTTGTGTTTCGGGATTGTCAATTTCCAACGTAGGGAAGATATCTTGTCATGCAACTTCCTTCTAAAATAGAAAATATTTTACGAAATTGTTCGTCAGAATAAGCCTAACAGGTATCCTGGAAATCCCTAACATGCCTCCATTAAATCACAACAACTTTATTAGCCTCTTCTTCAAAATAGTCGTCGATAACGTCTAAATACGTGACAATCCGGTAGTAATGTAGCGCCATATTTTCTTGACAACACAAAACAAAATAACAGATGTTTGACATCTCTATTGCTCATGCGCGCCGCGCTGGGTTAGCCCTGTGTATAAGGGATAGGAGTAAACCTATGTATAAGGGATAGGAGTAAAGCAGAAGGCTGGTCGGGACCAACCTTTGGAATTACTCAAGAGCGCGCACGCGCGCTCGTCCTAGCAAGCAAATCAACCGTCCTCCGCCTTTACTCCTACTCGTTCTTGCATACGGGCCTTAGCTCTCTAGATTTATGCCACATAAACAATCGTAACATAGCCACCACTTAAGGTAATGTAATTAGTGTTTTGAGTTACGTTTAGATTATTTTTATAATTTGTTTTTAGTAATTTGGGGCCAGATCTAACTAATATTTGTGGCCCAATAAATATGTTTCCCAGAAATTATTTACTACAGGCTACTACTAATAGCTAGTAAATACATATGCTTAAATCACCTCAGCCATAACTACCAATCTTAACCAGAATTACCAACCTCAGCCATTCTCAACATTTTTCTTGCTTGGGGCTGTAGTTGACTTCTTTTTTTTAGTTAGCTCTGCCTCAATATAATCCGGATTGTGGATAGACATTGAACATGGATAGCGTGGGTCTACTAGTTCAGGCAGTAAACAATCAAAATAAAATGAGGAAAGCTTAGTCACCATTTCCATTTCCCAGAAAAGGTCATCACATTCAATTCTTTCATATCGTATGCATGGCATAACTGATGTCCATATAGCAAATATGCAGTACAACCGACGTGTTACATGGAGCTGACCTTGGACTTGATAATAGTACTTATGACGCCTATTTATTCCATCAATCTTTTTATATTTGTTACGTTTCCAGAATGTCACCTTTCGTTTCAAAATGGTTGACTAAGGACTCATCTGTTCAGCTGATGATGGACATTTTACCTCTACTATGCCATCATTGTCGATTAGGCCATCTGGTGTAGCGCCGAGGAATGTCAAATCAATCAACAAAGAAACCACAGCGTTCAACCCGAATTTTCAAATTTCTTCCAACTTCGCTATGGCACGTTCATTTGCTTTTCCGTATGACAACGAGCTTAGGTGTTGGAGATCAGAATATAATTTTTGTTTGACCAAATTTTCACAACCAGTAGATGGGAGCTTGCAACAAAATTGTCCAAAATTATACGCTATTAAACGTTTCCTCCTTTCTTCTAACCATTGTCCAGATTCACTCTGATTTATGGTTTGACGTTCAAGGTTTCGCAATTCTTCTACGGAATGTTGGAGGCTATTTTGCAATTCTTTTTTAAACAACATAAAATCTTTTTCTGGTAAATCTGGGCGTTGAGAGTTTGGACCATAGTCAGCATCCATTTTTTTTTGGGGGGGGGGGGGGGGGTAATGGGTAAGAATGGTTTGCTTGACCGGGTGGGCTTTGAGTGATGCGAATCTTCTCGCTTTCTTCGGCGAGACATAATTTTCGACGCTTACGTGCTTCTTCCAACTTTGTAAATTTTCCCGGGTTTGATCCATACAATTTTTTGTGTAGTTTGTAATGGAGAGCACCATAATTGTAGCTTACTACAGCAGCAGCACATCGCGCTTGATAGGATCCTCTTTGTATGAAATTGATGCGTTTGCCACCAGTTTTTTTTACAATTGCAGCGTTGTAGTGCTCAACACAGTTGTTGTCTACACGATACAGCAGGCTGCGACAGTGAATGGTAAGTGTTTGAGCTATAGATTTCAGCTTTTGTAAAATATCACTTTCTTGAAGCTCTGGAATAAGATTTTTCTAATTAACTTTTAGTCCTGTGCAAAAATAAGGAGCACAATGTTGGTGGTCTCCGAATATATGATTTGGACTATTCAAAATGTCATCTTTTAATTTATCAGTGCGCTTGTGCAACTGTCCCGCATCATTCATTCTAAATGTTGCAGCTTTCACCACTGCCCCACGTAGCTGCATACTTTTGGAACTGATTTTTTGTCGGAGATAAAATGGTCCATTCTTGTCGTTTTGCCACAAATCTTTCAACTTGTTGAGTAGTTCCGGAGAAGATGATTACGGCACTCCAATTTTTGTACCGTCAAATTTCTCTATGGACGAGCCTCAAGAAGCCTCTTGTATACGCTATTGTCACCATCAGCAATGAGAGTGCTGTATCGTAGGCCGTACATTTCTTCGCTCTTGAAAAAGCCTCGACAATAATAGCTGCTTCCATACTTGACGAGCTTTGATCCTCTCCCCAATTTTTGAAACAAGTATGCTTTTGAGGGTTTTTTTTCTTTCAGCACCTGGTCACAATATGTACAATATTTGTTTTTAACTCCTATGTACTGTACAATACTTTCTTAGTCTTATACCCCCAATAGCAGCCTGAAGGAAACAAAATCAAAAATAAGTATAGTGACAGTACTGAAAACAGAGTAATAAAACGCCTAGTTATTGTTGTGAAAGGCACAAAACTTTCTCAACAATGCTAGGGTGTTTCATGAAAATAAGAACCAAAGTAGTTTAGTATTATTAATATCAATGGGACGAGTGTAGTTTTTCCATGTTGTACACATAGAGTAGTGAGTAGTGTTCGGGGCGTTTCAAAACAGTCATTCATACATAAACTGCCTATATGTAACATATTCAGAGCGTTTATATCGAAAACGGTCTATATTTGGGTGTTCGGGGCGTTTCGTAACAGTCATTCATACATAAAACTGCCTATATGTATTCAGAGCGTTTATATCGAAAACGGTCTATATTTGGGGGTTGTTTTTTACCGCTCCCACCCCTCCCGCCCCTTTTCCCCTCCTCCTGCCCCTCCCCCAACAAACCCTGGACATGTTGGTTATTTTTGATTAAATATCGTTAATTAATTATTGTTAATTGTTAGGATAGAGGTGTTGTAGTTTTTTATTTATTGCTGGCATACGCCGGACATGTTGGTTGTTAATTAATTAATTGGTAGGATAGAGGCGTTGGAGTTATTATTGGTAGGATAGAGGTTTTTTTATTCATCAATTAGGGCGCTGTAGTTTATTTGCTGAAGCATAGTGTCACCCGGAGCTCGCCGGTTGTTAATTAATTAATTGGTAGGGAGTTTTAGGGCGTTGTAGTTTATTTATGGGCATACAGTCCTTGACGTTGCGGCAGGAGGGCTCGGGACGAAGCTTGCGCTACGGCTGCCAGGCATAGAATGAACATCGGCATCTGTCACAAGGCTCTGACCCGGAACAAGCAGCATCGTTGTGGCATGCGTGTATCAGGGGGTACGCGAGACACTGTGAGCCCTCACCAGGACATGTTGGTTCTTGCTGATTAATGATTGTTAGGCGTTGAAGCATAGAGCCACCCGAGCCTCGCGCTCCACATCTTTCTCCGCAGGCTGACCGATAGCAAATGACGCCAGCTTCTCCAGCAAGGGCTCGCTGCCTTCTGATGACCAACTCAGCCTTTCACTTTTCCCTCCCCACCCCTCTTCCTCAGAGCCGGGGTTGTTCATCCCTCCCCCGGTCATTACCTTCTGGGGGTGACGTACCGAGCAATAACCTCCATTCACCTTGAGGAGTCATTGTGTTTCTCAAAATAGACACCTGTAAGGCAGCTCTGAAAACTCCCGTTAAACGGCAGTCACGCTTTTAATCCCATGAAAGTGGACATGTTTTGGGCCCAACAGCTCTCTCTCACACACACATCCAACTTGTTGGCACTTGGAGGGAGGCTCCTCCGCCCAAATATTATAGATATTGAAATAAAACTATAGTTTGTAAGTCGTGTGCTGCTACCCACGTTTAAAGTGAAAACACCCATTTTATTCTTCAGCCCAATTATAATTTAATGCTCGCAATTATATTTCGGAGGAATAATATATAGCTCTTATATTGAATTTAATGTTCGCAACTATATCCCTATGAAAGTTTAAGCCCACACATCAATGCACTCAACATTTGCGAGAGTACCTTCAGATGCACTGAGGGAGGGTAGGTTTGAGCGACGCCCGTTTGCACGGTGAATTTACTGTTCTATAGCTAAGTTAGTTTGTAAGTCGTGTGCTGATATAATCTGCGTGTCTAGAATGGATTCGAACCAGAGACCATCAAATTACTGCGCGCCTTACCAACGGCACGATTAGTTAGTTACCCCTTAATAGGCGATAACATCGCACAACTTCGACTCAATGTTAATAATTCTCTCGCCCTCTGCTAGAGCGGACTAAGTACAGATAAATTAAATGGCTAATCCTCGGTAATTGTATCTGTATAACGAATATGAAAACGGGTATTTAGCTTATCATTGCACGTAACATAAAGAATGACCACATGGTTTAAGGCGCTACTATAGCAAAAGACTATACTACTAAATATGGGAGGAAGTCGGAGTTTTAAGCGGTTGCTATACTAATTACGCTAATAGATCAGCTGTGAGCTTGTTCATTCTGTGCAGGGGTGCCGCAAGATTTTAAGGGGGGAATATATTAATAAAATATAAATAAAAATATTAGAACACATTAATGAAAATAAAGAAATGGAAGAAAATTTTGTCTTTCAGTGTTTTTGTGAATTGCACTTGTCACAGCCCCCAGACAAAGCTATTGCAACATTAAAATCCAAAGCAATAAAGTCTTGAGAATGATTTGCGTGTTGTGTTGTCAACAATTAGGACAGACTGAGGACTATGTGCTCTGAATAATCACAAGTCTCACATTAATAAAACAATTCTACTATTATTTGACTAGAGTAATCTCACACTGTGTTTGGCTAGTGTGCTAATTTATTGGTTTCCAAAACAATTTATCTCTATCTCTATGTGAATAAATAGCCAAAGCTATTAAGGTGTATTTTAGGAGGGTTAACACCACACGAGTGACATATTACGAAAATTTGAAATATGACACCTGGACACGGAAATCAAACCCGGGACCTCTGGTTTAGTACGCCAATGCTCTGACCACTGAGCTATCCAGGATTCGTTCCGTGCTCAGGGTCATTCTTCACTCATATTTAAGGCAGTGGAACAGAGCATCGAGCAGGCACCTCCGTCCACTTCGCTGGGTCGATGCCGACTACCGAAATAACGGGATTTACAAAGGGACTTATGGACAGATCTGTGTTGCGCATGCGCAGAGACACATTAGAGTATTAGGTCATTACAGACGGCAGGAGGTAATTGTATCTGTATAACGAATATGAAAACGGGTATTTAGCTTAACATTGCACGAACATAAAGAATGACCACATGGTTTAAGGCGCTACTATAGCAAAAGAATATACAACTAAATATGGGAAGATGTCGGAGTTTTAAGCGGCTGCTATACTAATTACGCTAATAGATCAGCTGGGAGCTTGTTCATTCTGTGCGCGACCACTTTTGCACCATCATTTGCTATTCATTCAACGGTAAAGTGTACCTGTATAGACCAATTTTAATAGGAATAGCCTTATCTTAAAGATAGATTATTATTATTATTATTAGCACCGCGTCTTACTACCCATTCGGATTATACACACTTACGTTAATGTGTAATGGTAGGGTGCTTGTGAGATGAAATGAAGGACCTACAGTTTAACGTGGAATCCGAACCACGGTGGAGGCTTGGCATTCCCCACATTCACAAGATGTCTTGTCAGAAGTACTTTTAAGAGGACAGCCTCAATGCACCCAACATTTGCAAGAGTGAGAAAAAAAGTCCATGTGGTACCCCACAGTTGCCTGAACAGAGCATTTCAGTTTAGCACCGCTAGTAGCTGAAAGTTCCGGGTTCAAATCTAACCCACGTGGACAGAGGGGGTGTTCCTGTATAGTCCAATTTTAATAGGAATAGCCTCATCTTAGACATAGAAAAGTTATGATATCTACTCTCACATATTTATACGGTGTATTAATCAAGCAGGTTTCGTTCGTCCATTTTGCACCCGTTTGCTAAACCAAACTTATTCATTCGGCGCCATGGCAGTACATGCAACCAGTTGTGCACCATCATTTGCTATTCATTCTGCGCCAAAGCGTACTCCGCAGTTGCCTGAACAGAGCATCTAGCAGACACGGTCCATCCTCTGTGGTAGGTTGAAGGTGTCTGATGGGTAACGGTACTTACAGTATCGAATATGAAACGGGTATTTAAAAATAAACTTCTGCCTCTCTCTCTTTCCTACTAAAAGCGATATAATTATTAGCACCGGATTCAAACATGAAGGTGACCGCTGTCCCAAGTGGTAGAGGGTCTGAGGTTCGATCCTCGGGAAAAACTACTCTCAGGTTTATGACAGCACTCTCGCAATATGAGCACATGGGCTAAACATCAGACGCACCTATTATGTTTGTTAGGGGTGGAGAGGTCAGGACTTGAAATCCGGTTGGATGCATCGAGGTTTATTTTTAGCTTCACACATAATGTTGATTCATTTAATATTTTTTCTTCCTGACTTACATAGGATCTTGCAGGGCGGGCAACGACCGCTTCAATGCACCCAACATTTGCGAAAGTGAAAAAAAGCCCACGTGGTACCCGCGTTTGCTATTCATTCGTATTCGGAATGTATCTAAAAGTTATATAAGCACCGTGATTTTTTTTCCTAGATATTTTACTTATAAACTTATGTAAAAGTTATTATTTATGTTATCAAAATATATATAGCCGCCATGATTTTTTTCCCTAGGTATTTAACACATTGTAAAGGTTATATATTATTTAATATTTAATATTATATTAATATTATTTAATTGCCGTACAGGGTTTGTAGTGCTTGCTTATCGGTCCACTAGATGGCATCGAAAGCCAGTTTAGTTAATGTAAGGTTTCTAGGAGAGTTTACAAATAATAAATAAGTCAATGTAAGGTTTTCTTTAACAAATTACTGAGTATTTATCATACGCCAAGCCATGTGATATTTTAAACAATCAGAACCCTGTATTCATACGTCAAGTCAGGTGATCTGCAGTACAAATAATTCTAGGGTAGAAAGCAAATATAAGTTCTGCCTGAATACTCGCTATTTAACATATTCATACGTCTCAAGTCATGTGATATACAGCATATACTTTAAACAGGCAGAATCCCCTATTCATACGTCAAGTACTCACAGTCGGCAAAGACCTAAATAATATTGTGCTTGTAAATTAAGTGTTGATTGTCAATAAAAAACTAGTAAGAATATGTTGTTAATATTTAAGGTAAGGTGACGAGTTCACACACGGTATTCAATATCTTGTGATAGTGTACCCGCATTTGCGTGGAGCGAGAGTTTGAAATAGCCTAGAATATATTCAGCCTTTGGCGATGGAAATGTTTGAACCCCTAACTCCGCTACCAGGCACGGTTTCGATTTCATGCTCCCCCCCCCCCTCCCCCCGCTGATCCTGACAATCACCTAAATAATATTGCTGCTTATAAGGTAAGGTGACAAGTTCACACACGTAATCTAAGCCACGCGGTATTCTGGAGGGAGAGTTGGAAAAATAGCCTCAGCTTGATAGGCCAGTGTTCGAACTCCGACCTATCTAGTTTAAAAAAATTTGGTCATCAGCTGTACGCCTATACAAAAGCATAAGCCATGTGGTATTCGGAAATAGCCTCAGTGTTCGAAGTCAAACCAATGATGAGCCCCGCTAAGTAGGTAGGAGGACGGAAAATGTACCCGCATTTTCACGAAGGGTGCGGAAAAAAACACCTTTGGTCTACGTTTGCGGGAGGGCTGGCACCTAGAATGGTCATGTACCAGAACGGGAATCAAACCCGCGACCTCCCAGGCATTGGCAGTGACGCCTTAGACTACGCTACCTAATAGATCAGCTGGGAGCTTGTTCATTCTGTGCGCGACCACTTTTGCACCATCATTTGCTATTCATTCAACGGTAAAGTATGGCCCATCGTGTGAACTTTGCTCTCTGGTCCTTCAAGGTGTTTAGCCAAGTCAGCGCTCGGTTGTCTGTCCGAAGAATGAAGGGCTTATCTTCAAGATAATGCCGGTAACGTTTTATTGCCCATACGATGGCGAGACATTCCTGTTCGTTACTGTGATAACGCTGCTCGGTCGGTGTCAGTTTGGCACTGGCGTGACTGATGATTTGCTTTCCTTGGTCGTCTTCTTGATATAGTACCGCACCCAGGCAATAATTCAATAATTGGTTTTCTCCCATATTCCATGTATTACTACCCGCCCGGGCCATACGCATATTTACAATAATGAGAAAGGTAGAATTTAGCAAAGGCTCTTTTAATGACATCATTTGCGTGGAGGAAGAGTGGGACACTAATTAGAAACAAGAACCCTGTTGGTACACGACCAGGATTCAAACCTCAGCCTCCATATGACCAGAAAACAAGTCATGAAAAACTTATGTCCATATGATCATTGGAGTGTGTTTAATCACTAATATAATTTCTAATATATTTCCTACAAATATGAATACTAATCGGATGGTTTAAACCAATTTTAACCTCCTTGATTTATCAAAGAGGCCTGAAGTCGATCCTAAAGAGATGCACTTTTTCTTCCCAAACAAATTTGGTTGAATTTATTTAGATTTCACTTTCCTTCCCCTTATGCTATCTAATATGACGAACAAAACTATTTTTCATTAAGTACTACGTCTTCCGGATCAGACTATTATTACTAAACAAAGAACAACGGATGATAAATGCAATAAAGTTGAGACTGCAAGATGAAGTTGCTCACACTGAGCTAACTCCTCCACTGTTCGAACCAGGGACAGAAACCACTAGTAAAGATCCCTATTGTTGAGCTAACTCCTCCAGTGTTCGAACCAGGGACAGAAACCACTAGTAAAGATCTCTATTGTTGAACTAACTCCTCCAGTGTTCGAACCAGGAACATTAATCACTATTGTTGAATTATTGGCACGACTCTTTTTGGTGTGGCTTGCACTGATTGGCTTGTGGACTAGATGTCAAGCTAATTTAATCTAGCTGGCCGATGATGGGGAGGTCGGGGTTGGAATCCCGTTTGATTATACTAAGGAGGATCCTACTAAATAGTTTACTACTTTCCTTGTAGGCAAATATAGGTACACTTTCTCTGAATTCTACCTTCCATATTCATACCCCATCAGTGTAACTTAATGCAGATATGCTTTCAATGTGACAAGTAAAATATTTTTTTAATGTTTCTGTTCACCATACCAACTTGTTCTCTCTTTTATTTTAAAATAGAGGCATTTACTAAAAATTAGTAATATTTCTGAAATTTAATAATATACAGTTTTTCAGAAACACTCCACCAAAGGGTATAAATGATGTAATAATATTCACTGTTAATGACACATTGAGAAAAGAGGAGAATCTCTGTCCACCAAAGAAAATAATAATCATTTCCACATTTCAAAGACCTTCATATATTCTATATTTACAAAATCTCGAGCTAGATTTTCTGACGATTACAATACTTTCCTCTCCGAGGTGTTGTGAGAAAGTAACCAGCTTGAAATAAAGTTGTTTTAGCAACACAATGAAAACATATTATTTTGTGTATGTGTTTGCATATTAGTTAATATCCAATACAAAGTAGAGTGTGTACTAGTTTTAATACATCGAGCATGGTAAGTAACCAGAATAAGGGCCACGTGAACAAAGGGCGACAGTCTCTTCTTGTCTGTTCTCCTACAAACTGAAAGGCCAAATATATAATCTAGACTAAGTGCGTGGGTGTTTCTTCATAATTAGTTCTCACTTTCTCTTCATGTAAATGCTGATACACATCCCTATTTCTACCTCATTAGACTAAATATGAGAATAGCTTGGACGGTTAGCTAAACGTAAATACGAAATGAAATATATTTCTTGTCCAGTTTTTATGAGATTTTTTCCAGTTAATCTACAATTAAATGGGGCAACATTATCATTTAATAGATTATTATTATTATTATTATTAGCACCGCGTCTTACTACCCGTTCTGGTTATACGTTTAGCTAACCGTCTGGCAGAAGAATTGTAGAACTTTCTTACTTTTTAAAATCGCTTAGTAAAATGACAGAGCATGGACCACTGAGCTGCAAATTAGAAAATATGGAACTGACCAAAGAACAAGGTGTGGACAGCCAATGTAAATATGCAGGTAAGCTCTAAAGGATAGTAAGATGAGAAGGGGGGAGGGGGAAACCGCAACTAAAACCATGTTCACGTTGATAATGAAAACTGTTTGTGATTAAGAGAGTAAGATAACCTTTGTAAATTTCATTTTTATAATAAGCTGTTAAATTAATTATATTTTTAATAAAACATTAATGGCATTTAAATGGGAGTCGATATAAATCCTAAGAGTTTTTAAACATGCAATATGTTATAACCACCATAAATTTAAAAAAGTTTTGAAATCATATTATTACAAAAGCAAAACTACTTATATATAAAATGATAGACCCTAAGTAAAAAATCATTAAAACTATTTCACTCTTATATTAAAGATATTTATTTTATATAATTTGTCCAATATTACGCTAAGCGTAGGCAATAGTGAGGATTAATACCAAGGACAGGTGAGGAGGGAAGCTAAGAGAAAATACACTATCAAATAATTTAAAAAAAATTAAAACAATTAAGAATGGCCCTTAAAATTCACACCACTTATCGTGTGGTAAAAAGTGTCAGTCTCCTCTTGGCTGGTTTGCCGGTGACGGAGAAGATGGGTTTTGAACCCTGGAGGTTGTACTGAGGTAGATAGTCCTAAAGGATTTCCCACTCTTCCTCTACACAAATTCAAGTACACTTCCTCTAAATTCTATCTTTCTCATCCCTATTCTATTAGTGTACATGTGCGGGTATTCCGAAAGGGTAGTAATATGCATGGTTTGTAAATAATATCTTCCCTAACTGAACTATATTGAGGGTCAAACCAAGCCATATTTCTTCCTAAGAGCGGAAACACATGCAACAATCCAACAGGTTTATAAACAAAATTAAAATACTTTGCATTCTAATCTATGCGATCTAGTAATTCCTTGACTTGACATTTGGATATTTCCATTAAAAAACAACTTAAATAACGTTATTTAAATATAAAATTTAAAACAATCTTAAATCAACTTGAACATATTAGGCTTTAAAATGTAGCAATATATGTTACATAAAGTTTGTTTTTTTAATTCAAGTTGCTTAGGCGACATAGTTTTGGACACATTTCCTTATCATAGGATAGCACCCAACTACTCTTTATATTTATGTTATTTATTAGCACTGGGTCTGTCTAACCGATTGGGTTGTACGCATATGTACTAATTACTCTGATGTATCAAGTATGAGGTGGTTATTATTTAAGGAAGTGTACCCACATTTTCATAGAGAGCCATTTAGGAAATACAGTTTATATTTATCTGTTTCTTTACACAAATGGGGTGGTTATAATTTAGGAAAGGTAGAATTCAAAGGAAGGGTACTCGCATTTGGAAGGAAGGAGAATGTGTGGGATACAATTTCAGATACCCACACTTGCTAAATCAGACTACGATTCGAGTTCTGACATTCCTGCTACAGTCGACTCAACATAGGAAGGTGGTAGATGACAGCTAACAGTAGTTTTTTTAATTCAGTAATTCCAAGGGAAGTATTAACTATCAGCGTTTGATAAAACAATTTTACCATACATTATTAAGCAAATAATAAATATTTCCACATAGGTTAGTTAATATGAGTGACTTGTTCGCTTGACCGTTAGTATACTTTGTTTACAGTGTATGTTCCAAGTCTGGGGTATTTCATAACCAGTGTATAATCCACAATGTGACATATTATATTACATTTTATCATATATAATCCAAGATAATTTTCAGTTAGAATGATTAATAGTAATAATCATTCATATTTGTTTTTAAATAAATCATTACATGGACTCGGAAAACAATACTTTAATACCAAGGATTTTAATTAATATGAAATCAGTTAAAAAATATATCGGATTCAAACTCAGATAAAACAATGGACAACAATAACTATTTATTCTTAATTTAGAATATTAGATCTGATAATATTTTAACCGGAAAAATTATATTCTCTAATGAAAATGGTGGCCAAATTAAAAAAAAAAAAAGATCCACATCTTCTCAATTTATATTAATAAACAACATAACATTTGAATAAACGTTTAATTTCTTAGAGGTTTCGGTTGTAATATGGAATTCTCAATGTAAACAAAAGCGCACCACACAGGTGTCATACATTGATTTTTGTAGTAATTATTGTCCGAGAAGCCATATTTCTTATTAAAAATCTACTATATAGTGGTATATATTAAGAAAAAAGGACTTCTAGATGTCATTCCTCCAAAAATCAGTGGTTAGTAGAGTCAAGTTTTCATAGGATGTCACTATTAAAATAAATAGATCTACTTTCATGTATGCATCCGTCAGGTCACGTGACCTATAGCTGTCAATTTTAATATATATTATCAATACTTATTAAATAACATTAATGATAATTTACAATACAATATTTGTCAATTTTGGTCATAAAACTAATGTGGGGCAAGGGATGTAGCATAATACAGTGTAAAATAGATTGGATTAGGTGTAAAATTGTTATTTATATCCTGAATTTACTAGACAAATAATTTTTTTTTTATTAGACCATAATGTCAATCAATAACTTTAAGGTTCCAGAACGTTCAACTTTACAAGTCAAGACACAACCACAATAGATTGTACTCGTACCAACGCCAAAAGCCTGAATTTTAAATTAAAAACAACACAGTAAATATTATCCCCGCGAGCTCTAATACATCAGTCTTGGTTTAGAATTGGTCAACGTTAACAAAGAGGTCAAGGTTCAAAACCTAGCCTGTTGCGCTAGGAATAATTATCCTGCAAATGTTACTGTTATATTTCCATAAACCTCTCACCTCACCCCTGTTACAATGCATTCATATTACCCTAACTCATTTCGGTGATCGAAAGGTCTAAAGATAACACAATATACTAGACTGCCAATGATGGAGAGAAAGGGGCTCGAACCCCTGAAGGTATATTTTCTCAAGTAGTCTCCAACTTTTCCTGGGCGCAAATCCCGGTCACTTCCTCCATATTCAACCTTCCTCATACCAAACACACTAGCACAATTAGTACATAATGTGTATAATCCGGGTGTTTAGTAAGACTTTGTGCTAAAAAAAATCTAAAAAAGAATGTAATGTACATTTTAAAGTGTACAAAACACCTATATAATTTGTATCCCTAACTGAATACAAAATGTAAACATAAATATGAGATTCGAACATAGCATCTTTGGTTTTAGCGCATCAATATTATATCACTACTCTATTTGTACACCATGTGAAAAATTACACTCGTCCCGTTGCTATTAATAATACTAAACTACTTTGGTTCTTATTTTCAAGAAGCAACCAAGCATTGTTGAAAAAAGTTTGTGCCTTTCATAACAATAACTAGGCGTTTTATTACTCTGTTTTCAGTACTGTCACTATACCTAATTTTGGTTTTGTTTCCTTCAGGCTGCTATTGTGGGGTACAAGACTAAGAAAGTATTGTACATAGGAGTCAAAAACAAATATTGTACATTTTGTGACCGGGCGCTGAAAGAAGAAAAAACCCCTCAAAAGCATACTTGTTTCAAAAATTGGGGAGAGGATCAAAGCTCGTCAAGTATGGAAGCAGCTATTATTGTCGAGGCCTTTTGCAAGAGCGAAGAAATGTACGGCCTACAATACAGCACTCTCATTGCTGATGGTGACAATAGCGTATACAAGAGGCTTCTTGAGGCTCGTCCATAGAGAAATTTGACGGTACAAAAATTGGAGTGCCGTAATCATCTTCTCCGGAACTACTCTAATAAGTTGAAAGATTTGTGGAAAAACGGTAAGAATGGACCATTTTATCTCCGACAAAAAATCCGTTCCAAAAGTATGCAGCTACGTGGGGCAATGGTGAAAGCTGCAAAATTTAGAATGAATGAGGTGGGACAGTTGCACGAGCGCATTGGTAAATTAAAAGATGACATTTTGAATAGTCCAAATCATATATTCGGAGACCATCAACATTGTGCTCCTTATTTTTGCACAGGACTAAAAGAAAATGAGAAAAATCTTATTCCAGAGCTTCAAGAAAGTGGTATTTTACAAAAGCTGAAATCTATAGCTCAAACACTTACCATTCACTGTCGCAGCCTGCTGTATAATGTAGACAACAACTGTGTTGAGCACTACAATGCTGCAATTGTAAAAAAAACTGGTGGAAAACGCATCAATTTCACACAAAGAGGATCCTATCAAGCGCGATGTGCTGCTGCTGTAGTAAGCTACGATTCTGGCGCTCTCCATTAAAAAACTACACAAAAAATTGTATGGATCAAGCACGGGAAAATTCACAAAGTTGGAAGAAGCACGTAAGCGTCGAAAAATATGTCTCGCCCGAAGAAAGCGAGAAGATTCGCATCACTCAAAGCCCTCCCGGTCAAGTAAACCATTCTTCCCCATCCCCCATCCAAAAAAGAAAATGGATGCTGACTATGGCCCAAACTCTCAACGCCCAGATTTGCCAGAAAAAGATTTTATTTTGTTTAAAAAAGAGTTGCAAACTAGCCTCCAACATTCCGAAGAAGAATTTCAAAACCTTGAACGTCAAACCATAAATCAGAGTGAATCTGGACAATGGTTAGAAGAAAGGAGGAAACGTTTAACAGCGTCTAATTTTGGACAAGTTTGTTGCAAGCTCCCATCAACTGGTTGTGAAAATTTGGTCAAACAAATATTATATTCTGATCTCCAACACCTAAGCTCGTTGTCTTACGGAAAAGCAAATGAAGAACGTGCCATAGCGAAGTTGGAAGAAACTTTGAAAATTCGGGTTGAACCCTGTGGTTTCTTTGTTGACCGTGATTTGACATTCCTCGGCGCTACACCAGATGGCCTAATCGACAATGATAGCATAGTAGAGGTAAAATGTCCATCATCAGCTGAACAGATTAGTCCCGAGTCAGCCATTTTGCAACGAAAGGTGACATTCTGGAAACTTAACAAGTATAGAAAGATCGATGGAATAAACAAGCGTCATAAGTACTATTATCAAGTCCAAGGTCAGCTCCATGTAACACGTCGGTTGTACTGCATATTTGCTATATGGACACCAGTAATGCCATACATACAATATGAAAGAATCGAACGTGATGACCTTTTTTGGGAAATGGAAATGGTCACTAAGCTTTCCTCATTTTATTTTGATTGTTTATTGCCTGAACTAGTAGACCCACGCCATCCACGTTCAATGCCTATCCGCAATCCGGATTATATTGAGGCAGAGCTAACTAAAAAAAGAAGTCAATTACAACCTAAAGCAAGAAAAATGTTGAGAATGGCTGAAGTTGGTAATTCTGGTTGAGGTTGGTAGTTCTGGCTAAGGTGATTTAAGCTGTGTACTAAATAAAAATAAAAAATGTTTTAGTCATCGACATCAATAAATACAACAGGGTTGCTGTATTTTGTTTTGTGCTAATAAAGCATTGAAATTAATAGTGTGAATATTAAGAATTATTCAGCTATTATTTTGAACTATGTATGTATTTACAGTGAAATAACATTGAATTATTGACCAATATTGAACAAGATGTCATTAATTAATGATGATAGTAATAAACTATTTTTAAATGTTTTGAAAGCGTTATCAATGATGGTATAGCAACTTTTCTAAATAGAGTTGTTTCTCAAAGAACGCATGATTGTATAAAATAACCTGGCTTTACAAAACTGTGGGCCATTTGATGTTCTATTGCAAATATTGGAGAGTTATAGTACATATTTTTCTTTATATTTTAACTTCGAAATTAGTTGGAACAAGTTTCATATCAGATTTGTTGTGTGTGTGTGGTGTGTGTGTGTATAATTATTCAATATTTATTGAGTATCATTGAGTGTATATATGTAAATATTATTAGTGGTATATAAATATTTCCCCAACTTTGCCATTTATTTGATAATAATACTAGCTATATTGAAATATTGTAGCATTACAATTCATAATTGTTAAAATATAGGTAAATTTATCTTTTCCGCAAATGTATATGTAATGAGTAATGACATGTGATGCGCATGTGTGTGTGCGCAGTGAAAGTAATACTGTTGTGTGTGTGGGATTGAGGAGAGTTAATAGTCAAATTAATGTTGCCACACACGTACACTTAAGTTGTCTATTGTACGAGTAGTATAAATTGCTTGTTCGTTATAAATAAACTGTATAGATTGCTTGTTCTTTATAATTTAACATGGTAGCAGTCCGTGGTTTATAAAAAAAAGGTAACCCTAAGATGGCGGATGAAACGAGAATTCCTGGTTTTGACGGTAATGACTACGAGTGTTGGAAAAAGCGAATCATGTTGATTTTAAAATTAAAGAAATGTGAAGAGGCAGCGACAAGAGAGAAAGGTACAACAGATAAAGAGGACGAGTGGAGTGAAAAGGACTTGAAGGCAATCAATGGGATTTACAGTGGTATTTCGAATGATCAGTTACAGTTTATAAAAGACAAAGAAACTGCGTATGAAATTATGAAAAAGTTCGATGAAATGTACTTAAAGGAATCTACTGCACAGCAAATTTGTATACGAAATAGATTAGATAAATTGAGGTTAAAAGACTTTGAAGATTCGAGTGCCTTTTTTACTGAGTTTGAAAAGTTAGTGAACGAACTTAAAAGTGTAGGTGCTAATGTAAGTGAAAAAGAAAAACTAAGTTATATGATTAAAATACTTCCAAATTCGTTAAGTTATGTTGGTTATTTAATTGATATACTAAAAGAAAGTGATCAAACTGTTGAGTATGTAAAAAGTAAATAAAAATGGTTGAATGAAAAGAAAAAGAGGAAGGAAGCAAAAACAGTTCAAGTGAATTTAAGGCTGAAAGAAAAAAAGACAAAGCGTGTTTTAAGTGTGGAAAATATGGACATTTTAAGGCTCAGTGTACGAGCATGAGACCAAGTGAACATTTGTGGAGCCCAGAGGCGGCATTCAACAGCAAGGGGCGGAGGCCAACAACAACAAACAATAGGCAACGTCGTGGTGGCGGTGGTGGAAGAAGGACCGGTCGAGGTTCAAGTCAACATCGTCGAGCTGGCGGTTGGCAACAGAGGCAAAATCAACAAGGGCAGCAAAATGAAGACGGTAATATGAGCAGTTTTAATACGGAAATCAAGGTAAGACCCGGATTGGAAGAATTGTACGTTGAAGCTAACAGTTGCGTCGGTAAAGTAGAATGGTTACTTGATAGTGGTTGCTCTGATCACGTCATAAATAATGATGAATATTTTTATGAATTTGATGAACTCAATGTACCGGTAAATGTTAAAGTTGGAGATGGTCGGTTTTTAAAGGCAACTAAAATAGGTAAGATTTCACACAAATTCAATGTTTATGGTCAAATGGTAGAAAATAAAATGTTAAATGTATTTTATGTGAAAGAAATGGATAGAAATTTAATCAGTTATGGGAAAGTTACAAATAAAAATAAAATTGTCTCAGTAGGAAATATTTCAAAAATATATATTATCTAAATGGAAATTTAATTGCTTTAGCGTGTAAGAAAAATGATTTGTATCATATGACTAGTGAAATTGTTAAAACTGAATCAAATATAACAGTCAAATTAAATATGACAGAAAAGGAAAGATATTATATAACATTAGGACATGTAAATTTTAATTATTTAAACACAGTGTGTGATAAACAAATTCTTGAAGGTTTGCCAAAGGAACTAGAGTCTGATTATTTGAAATGTGAAATATGTTTGCAAAATAAAATGCATAATTTGCCATTTAAAAATGAGAGAACTAGAGCTAAAGAAGTATTAGAGATTGTACATACTGATTTAAATGGGCCACACAGTACTACGGGTTTAAACAGTGAGAAATATTTTCTAACTTTTATAGATGAGTACAGTAAGGTAGCTAAAATCTATTGTATCAAATCGAAAAGTGTAGTATACAATTGTTTTATTGACTATGTAAATATAATTGAAAGTAAGACAGAAAAAAGGGTAAAAGACTGATATGTGACAATGGCAAGGAATATATGAATAGTTTTGCTAGAGAAAAAGAAATATCTATTGAACCTTGTCCACCATATGTTCATGAATTAAATGGGACAGCAGAAAAGTTTAACAGAGATATTATGAATATGTCTAGATGTTTATTAGCAGAGGCTAAAGTACATAATAGGTTCTGGCCTGAAGTAGTCAAAACAGCTGCTTATTTGAAGAATAGGACAATTACTAATACTGTAGAGAAAAATAAAACACCATATGAAATAATATTTGGTGAAAAACCTAATTTAGAGCATTTAAGAATGTATGGAAGTAAAGTATTTGTAAGAGTGCCTGAACAAAAAAGAAATTCAAAATGGGACAGAAAATCAGATCTAGGTATTTTGTTAGGTTATGAAAATGTTGGGTATAGAGTATTACTAAATGACAAGATAGTCGTAGCAAGACATGTAGATATAATTGAAGAGGGTACAAATTATATAGGTTTTAGAAAAGATTCAAGAGAGGCTTATGATATAGGTTTAAATTAAGGTTAAAATGAAAATGATAGAGATGAAATTACGAATGGAAATATAAGTGATCAAAATGTAAATTTAGGGTTGAGAAGATCAACCAGAGAAAAATGAAAACCTGCTAGACTTAATTATGATAATTTTGCGTATAATAATATTGTTTATCTAAACTATGTAAATGCGGAAAATCCTGTTTCATATAATGATTCGATGAATAGTTATGATTCTAAAAATGGTAAAAATGCAATGGATAAGGAAATTAATGACTTAGCTAAAAATAATACATGGATGTCTGTTATTAAACCAGAAGATAAAAAAATATTAGATTTAAAATGGGTTTATACAGAAAAGGTTAATAGTGTTTATAAAGCTAGGTTAGTAGTTAAAGGATATCAGCAGAATGATATAATTGATTATATATACTCTCCAGTAGCAAGAATGCAAACGTTAACAATTTTATTATCATATTGTTGTCAGAATAATTTAATTATTGAGCAAATGGATGTAGAAACAGCGTTTTTGAATGGAAAAGTTAAATCAGAAGTTTATGTTAAACAACCATGAGGTTATGAGGATGGTACGGATAAAGTACTAAAATTGGATAAAGCATTGTCGGATTGATACTTATTTTAAAATTTTAGGTTTTGTAAGAAGCGAGAATGACTGTTGCTTGTATATGTTAAATGATAAGAACAATCATAATGCCTATTTAATTTTGTTTGTAGATGATTTGCTCATATGTTGTAAAGATAAAACTAAGTTAAATATTGTTAAAAATTTATTGTTTATAGGATTTCAGATGAAAGATTTGGGTAAAATAAAAACTTATTTAGGTATTAATATAAATTATGAATGTGATAAAGGAAAAATGACTTTGGATCAAAGAGATTATATCTCATCTTTAGCAAGGAAATATGGAATTGAAAATTCTAAATTGAATGCTACTCCGATGGAACAAAATTTAAAATTAGAAACCGCACAATCAGCATGTGATGAAATGAAGTATAGAAATATAATTGGAGCTCTTTTGTATATTAGTTGCGGAACAAGACCTGATATAAGTTTCAGCGTAAATTAATTAAGTAGATTTCAAACTTGTTATGATAATACTCATTATAAATATTCTGTGAGGATATTAAAGTATTTAGTTTTGACCAAAGATTTAAAGTTAACCTATAATAGAAATGTTAATGCAGAGCTCTTAAACTGTTACGTAGATTCTGATTGGGCAGGTGATATTATTGACAGAAAATCGACGACAGGATATGTTATTAAAATGTATGGAAATGCGATTTCTTTGGAAAGCTAAGAAACAAAGTAGTGTAACAAAATCATCCACATCAGCTGAGTATGTTGCTTTGTCTGAGTGTGTTAGTGAATTAAAAGTTGTGAAAGATATTTTGCTAGATTTTAATATTGAAGTTTGTGACCCGATAAAAATGTATGAAGATAATTCTGGTGCAATAAATATAGCTAAGTAGGGTAATTTTACAAAAAAATTCGAAGTATATAGAGACACATTATCATTTTGTAAACGAGAGTTATGAGAAAGGAAAAATTGATATTGTCAAAATAGATTCTGATGAAAATGTGGCTGATATTTTTACCAAGACATTAGGTCGAAATAAGTTTGAAAAATTCAGACATGAAATGAATGTGAAATAAATTGGTTTATGATTAAGGTTGGACTATAATTTAAATTTAAGGAGGCGTGTTAAAATATAGGTAAATTTATCTTTTCAGCAAATGTATATGTAATGAGTAATGACATGTGATGCGCAGGTGTGTGTGCAGTGAAAGTAATACTGTTGTGTGGGGGATTGAGGAGAGTTAATAGTCAAATTAATGTTGCCACACACGTACACTTAAGTTGTCTATTGTACGAGTAGTATAAATTGCTTGTTCGTTATAAATAAACTGTATAGATTGCTTGTTCTTTATACTTTAAGAATAATAGTAATGTAATGAGTGCAATAACGACTGCACTTCTACTATATTTTTTAATTGAAATAATAGTATGTGTTTAATTTAGTGTTGTGTATTGTTAATAGAGATAATGAAACATTTATTATAGTGTACATATATTACAATAACTTTCAGGATTTAAGTATTTTAATTGTTTTGTTTTAACATATTTTAGGTATTTTAAGATAAAAGGAATGCATTTCTTTTCACAACAGGTGGTTGTATGAAATAATATATATTGAATATTACTCGCATTGCCTTCCAGTTGTGTTACCAAAGGATTTTTTTTAAGAGAGGAAATCCTTAGGGTAAGTAGGATATGTCATAGTAATAAAAAAAGGTAATATTAGTTAGTCGTATTTATGCTATAAAATTAACAAAAGTTGTTTTTAATTCAAATGTTAAGGGTTTTGTTTCACTTCTTGGAGCTACTAGCCAAACTAGATGAAACGTTCCTAAAATATTTTGGAAAAAAAAAAAAAAAAAAAAAAAACACACACACACACACCCCTCGAATTTATGTTTGATCTTTGCGGTTTATGTGACCTCAAAAACTAAAAGGTGTATTTTTTTTTTCTTCTATCTGGTGACCTGGTGGTCTAGGGATAAGGTGTCAGACTTCTATGCTGACGGCCGGGGTTCAATCCTCGGTCCCGGCAAAGATTTATCTGATTACCAAACCCTTCCTTCACCTCTGACAAGGCATCTTGTGAATGTGGGGAATGCCAGGCCTCCACCGTGGTTCGGATTCCACGTTAAACTGTAGGTCCTTCATTTCATGTCACAATCACTCTACCATTATACATTAGCGTAAGTGCGTATAACCCGAACGGGTAGTAAGACGCGGTGCTAATAATAATAATAATAATAATAATAATAATTTAAGAAGAAAAAGAGCCAGAGTACACTTAGCCAGAATTCCAGCACCGATCTCCTCACTTCAGACTAGAGGAGTTTGACGTTTATTCCGTGCGCCCATCAATCCATACAACACCAATATCACTTCCTTTTCTATGTCTTCAACTTTTTCGTTTGTGTTTCTCAAGCAGTCATTTTAAATCAATCTATAATATTAAAGTAAAAACTAAATATAAATTAAATGAAGACCTCTTGACCTAAAATCACAAGCTTTTTCTTCGCTTTTCCCATCTACAACATTTTGATTAATGTTTCCTTTTCCTCGATTTTGGCAGATAAACACCGTGTTTGGACCGTGAGTAGAAAACGCGGACACCCGGATACGATAGGTGTAAGGAGTTAAGACAAGGAAGGTCGGGAGTTTGAATTCCTGACCAGGTGTGCTGAGGTAATTCCCCCGTCACCTCTCCACCCTCTCCAATTAAATTACTATTAACCTTTTTTATTTATTTCTGCGCCACGTTTTACTGTACGTTCGGATTGTACGCATTTGTACTACTAATTACGCTGATGTGTTGGGATGAGGAAGGTTGAGATTAGAATACGTGTATTCGCATTTACGCTTATATAGAGTGCAAAACCAACAAGGAAAATATAATCCTTAGTAGGTCTACCACCCAACCTACACTGATCTCCTCATTATCGGCAGTCTAGATCAACACGAAACTAGCACGTGAGCTTACTACGCCACCGAGGAGTGTTGTTCTATAGTTCAGTTAATGTATAATATAAAGTGTTTAAGCTTATTTATAGCCGCTAAACAGTTGCTTTAAAACAATTTTGTATTCATCCAAGTGATGTAAACTCACGCTGAAATGCGAAAACATATTTGCAAGACGGATGAAAACGGTATAGTTTTAAGTAGATTTAACCGCAATAAAAAGTAAAAAGTTACCGTGGACTAGCTATAGCTAGCCCGTGCGTGGACATGCGGTCTAGTTAGTGACGATCAAGTAGGTCGGGATTCTTGTCCTAGTCTGATGTTCTTTCAACGCAAGTGTGGGTACATTTCCTTTCAAACTCCCTGTTGCCCATCCCTAGCATATTAATTTAACTCTAGAAGAAACACAGGATACGGTCTCGCGGACAACTCTTCATTGTGAAAGTTGAAGCCCCAATTCCACTGATGATAAATGTTTTAATGGGAAATGAACCCGGGACCTATATCTCGAATAAATCTTCTTACGAATAGATTCCTCCTATCTAGAGGAGAAAAGGCCTTTCAGAAGGGTATTCGTCAGAAAACCTAGTTTTAAGTAGATGTGCTGAGATTTGTGACAGTCTCGGGGAACAGGAAGTGCCACTGTACGAATGTGTGTGTCGTGAGAAGAACCAGTGTGGGAACTATGCCGACACAGCTACGCTCCATCTGTAGCAGCTTTTAGCAAGGACTTCACGGTGGTTGGATTTCCATTTTACCAGTGGTACGAGTCTCGGCGAGGTCCTTCCTTGGCCAACAAACGAGACGCGTTCTAACGAGCCCAAGGGGAAACGGCTCAATGGCATCAATTTGATCCGCCGCGTTTCCATCGACCGCACTAAAGAACAATAAGAGAGAGTTTCCGCGATTGATTTTGACTGTGTGTCGATATCTTCTTTTAATTTCCATTACGTCTCACTACCTGTTCAGGCTATATGCATTTAAAACACTAGTTGAGTAGGAATGAGGAAGGTATAGATAGGAAGGAATGTGTCCGCGTGGAAAACTATTTAAGAAAAATCGTCCTCAGTACACCCGCATTGGAATCGAACCCCCGACCTTTTCCGTTACCAGAAAACAGTAATAGATGAGCTTGGCATTTATTCCACGTGACAATCGATGTGGGTGTGTAATACAGTGAGTTTTTTGTTTGTTCTACATATTACATACATACAGTTCGAATATTCAAAATTATATAGTATGTCTGAAGAAATTATAGTTTAGAAAAATGTAGTCGCATTTGCGTAGAGGAAGGGTGGAAAATCAACTAGGAAAAAAACTCCCTCAGCGCGCCCGGCCGGGATTTGAAACCCTAACCTAATCGTCACGATAAACAAGACTAGATTAGCTTGACGTTTAGTCCGCGTACCCACCGATGCGAAAACTAAACCGACAAATTTTAAGGTCGAGAACGCCTTTTGAGTTTTGTAGATATTTCTAAGTAAACATTTCTGTAGACTAATGAACTTAAGATGAGCTTCTACCGTGTTAAAACCAATTAAAAACTATGGTCAGAAGCAAGGATTCGCAGCAAACCGCAATAGCGCGACCACCGATCCACATTAGTAGACAACGCGAAAACTTGCCCAGTGAAAGATTCAGCTCATAATTTGCAGGTCGCATATCATTCGTCAAGTGACCTCAATTTGTTGGTCTATTGAGGCATTTAATGAATACTTTCTATATACAGGGTTTGTTAAGTTGGAAATCACTAAGAAGTTTATTTTATTTCCCACCTTGTCTCACAACCCGTCCGGGCTGTAAGCATTTTAGTCACGCCAGTGTAAAAAGGATGAGGAAGATAGAATTTAGAGTAAGTGTACCCGAATATGTGTAAAGTGAGAGCGGGGAACCATTTATGAGAAATCACCCTCAGTACACAAGGCCGGGATCGAAACCCGACCTACCCGTCACCAGCAAACCAGACTAGCTGAGCTCGACATTTAGATAATGTGTTCACAGGCACGGATGGATCTTAGTAAACTGGATTGCTAGTGACGGGGAGATTAAGAGGTTCTGCGGGGTTGGTTTTCTTACATATAGTTAGTTTACTTTCAATTTCTCCACGCTAATGACGGCACATGTCTTCCGCTAAACACTCTTCCTCACACCAATCCCCTGGTTTAAGCCATTATTAACTATCTTGATAAAATAAATTGTATTAAAGAATATATTTCCAGAGTGGCTATAAAGTCTGCGGAAAAAAATTACTGACTTTGCGTTGATCCGAAAATATTAATTTCCCTGGCTTGAGCCCAATTGTTTTTTATAATTATCTTTGAAATGCACTCAAAGATAAATAACCATAGGCTTAGCTAAATATATTGATAAAATAAAATAAAATAAATACATTTCTCTTCCTTTGACAGACAAATATACAATTTACCATAATAACCAACTACAAAATTCCCTTGTAGTTTGCCAGTTTTTTCAATAAGTTTTAAATTCACTGATATTTACAGGCTTTCCATATTTTCACTGACAGTGGCCACTACGTTCTTTTTAGTGTATTGGGTTGTTTCTGATTCTATAATATCTTTTCGTGTGTTTACGGTTCAAGAAGTTGAGAGTGGGGAGATTCTTATATATTTAGCTAGTTCCAGAACGACACACATTCCGGCTGAATTCCGATAAACGGGTTTTGAAGGTTGGCTCCACCTAACAAAAACACAACCAGAGATAAAATTCCTTCGAACATCCCCATGAGAATCGACTAATTCTAGATTGGGTAGAAGTTCTGGCTTAGCTGCGTCTACCACTCATAGGCCACATTCTCAAATTTAATTTATTACAATTAGTCTAAGACAAATAAAGAAAGTACAGGTATTGCTCGTTAACAACCCTTAACAGGTGACCTGGTGGTCTAGGGGTAAGGTGTCAGACTTCTGTGCTGGGGGCCGGGGTTCAATCCTCGGTCCCGGAAAAGATTTATCTGATTTCCAAACCCTTCCTCCACCTCTGACGAGACATATTGTGAATGTGGGGAATGCCAGGCCTCCACCGTGGTTCGGATTCCACGTTAAACTGTAGGTCCTTCATTTCATCTCATAATCACCCTACCATTACACATTAGCGTAAGTGCGTATAACCCGAACGGGTAGTAAGACGCGGTGCTAATAATAATAATAATAATAACAACCCTTAACGGCGGGCGCGCGAAAAAAGACTTGACTTACTCTTACTTTACTTTCTCTGATAGAGAGCGTACTGTAGCGTGGTCTGTACCTAAAGCTACCGACAGCTAAAACGGTTGATGGATTTTGTTCAAACTTGGATGCAATAGGGTCTTATTTTTAAGCGTGGTTGTGACTTTTAATCAAAATAAAAAGTTATAACTTTTTTCGAAAATGACTTGAATAATGTTGTTAAAAATTATATTTAGGGATTTTTTTACGTGACAAATAATAGCCTTTTCTTGGTTTTCATAGAAAAATTAATTCAAGGTTTTAATAAAAATGGATTAGCATTGAGAGGTGGTGGGAAAACGGCAGATGAATCACACGTAGGTACACCAGGATAAAATTCAAAGACAATAGATTCTATAGTGGACTCACCCGCCTCGGTGGAGTAGTTAACTAACGCGCTAGTTTCGTGTTGAGCTAGACTGCCGATTACATGGAGATCGGGGTTCGAATCTCACTCGGGTGAACTGGGGGGACGGGGGGGGGGTGAGAGTTCCTAAATAGTTTTCCACTCAGGGTTCACTTCTTCTATATTCAACCTTCCCATTAGCGTAATTAGTACTTAAACGTATAACCCTAACGGGTAGTAAGACGCGGTGATAATAATAATAATATCGTTCATGTGAGCGCAGCACAACGCTCCAACGCATGAAACTGCGCTGAGGATTCGGCGGAGGTGTGAGTGAGTTCAGCACTCCTCATCTAACATGACTATTGTCGGCAGGAGCGCAGAGACAGCTAGAGATGCACGAGGCATCAGTCTCGTTATTTTATGGTTTGTTGGCTACGAGGGAGGTCGGGGCCCAAATTACACCTGGCTGTGCTCACGGTGTTATTCCTAAATAGTTCACCGCCAATCCTACATGCACATTTGGGTGCACTTCTCTCTCAATTCTACCTCCCTCATCCCTACGCCATTAGTGTAAATATGTGGACAGCCCGGGTGGATAGTAAGACAGTGAACACTGGATAAAAAAGAAAGCGCACGTTAGGTACCGAATTAAGGTTAAGAGGTGTATATAGATTGTATGTTCTAAAGAGGAGCGAGCGAGCGAGCGACCGACAGCCGTGAAATCTCGTTTAGGCTTGGTTGGCGTCCTTGCAATAGTTCATCGTGTCCGAACGCTCAACACTGTTTTCCAGGCTAGTTCCACTAGTTCCAGACTAGTTCCACTAGTTCAACGAGTCGGTTTCTCTTTCAGTCCATTATTTACGATATGCTACCATGCACACGCGAGATATTTCCGTATTTAATTCAGTGCAAGTCATGTATTGTGTACAATCAACGATCATGGAGACTGCTAGCAAAATAAGTAGCTATCAGAAAATCTCGTGAATAATTTGATAGCAGAGCAGATAATAGCTTTAAGCAATGTTAGAATACAGACGCATGGGAGGATAAATAAGTTGTGTTAGATTTCCAAAGTGAACGGTGATTTAATTTTATTTTCTTAAAAAAGTAAACTAAAATATATTTTTTAAAGAAAAGGAAAACATTCGAAAGAAGTGATTTTAACTAGGCCCTACAGTAAGTGAGAAATGTTTATCGTTCAAAAAATATGCCAGATTATCCCGAAATATACATTAACTTTTAATTTTTGCACACATGAACTCTTTTCAGAAAGGAATTCTATTTTTGTTTATCACATTTAATTATTCACAAACAAGAATGAAAACATTGAGAGAGCAAATGGGCGTCGAATATTTCGAAGTATTATACTACGCTGGTTATTTCACGATAGTTGCCATAGCTATTTTAAAACAAGTTTACCTACTGAATAAGTATAAAAACATCGCCGGTGTGTTTGAAACATTATTATCTTGCGTATGCCTAGTCCAAGAACCCGGGTGCTCGTCAGTCAATTGGTCCGCTGTTAGATGACGGAAGTGGATGTCTCTAGAAACTAGCAGTGCTTACTATCAAGCGGTGTGACCCGGTGGAACACTAAACTGGCCACGCCCACCACTGTTCACACACGTTGCGGTACATCCTGAGAGGAAGTCCCATGATTACCTGGATGACACCGTGGTCACGCGGTCAAAGTTGAAATGAAAATTCAAAATTCAAAATTCAAAATTCAGATCGTTGAATTCCAGGGGAATAGGGTGTACAGTTCGATTTAGATAGAAATGAGCTTTTTTAAGTATTAAAATTATTTAAACAATTTGTAAGTACTCATCCGTAGTGATGTGATTTGTATAATGTAACGTCACTTTTCATATATAGTATCAATAGGTGATTATAAAATAAAAATATTTATAAAATATACTGTTAATAATGTTGACCACAAAAAAAAAAGTTTTTTAATTGTTTGGTTTAAAAGTTTCTTCTTACCAAAATCCTACTATATCTACCAACTAAAATATAACACATTATATTTGTATACAACTAGGAATAATTTGAAGAGGCCACTCAGGCGTGGATGCATAGTGAGGGTAACGAGGGGTTCCTTGCTATAACCAGCTCTGATAGCAAATAATTTAAATAAAAGGTCTTAAGCATGTCAAAAGAAATTATTATAGGCCCTATATTGCATCAGAGAGACGAATTAATAAGTTAAATTCCAATACAAGTCTCATGACTAGAAAACTGAAAGATCTACCTTTAGTTGTATTAAATTTACCCTAAAACTTACAATTGAAAACTTGTTTTAAAAATTATGAGCCCTTCAAAACAGTTATTTTGTGTGAGCAGCTGAGAAGAGGCTTAGCAACCCCTGACAATGATATGACCTGTATAAATGAACACACGAGGTTTCTTTCTCTGACCTTGAACGTACAAAACACATCCAAGGTAATTACAGAGCACACTTTTAGAGATGAAGATTAGCTCTGCTGTCTGAAAGTTAATGATCCACACGGTGGCCATGCACAATTACCACTCATTTGTTCATCTAGCTATGATTGGACCGCCATAGAGAGAACCTTTTGAGAGGCTCGCCTCGAGTGAGAAATTGCCGCGCGGACGTTCAGCTCGAACCCAATATTTAATTCTACAATGTATCATTTTAAAATAGGGTTCACACCAACAGGGCTCTTTTTCCTCAACAATTCTAGAGTTTGAGTTTTATTAATATAAAAAAAGTGAGAAATGTGATCATTTTCAACAACTTGTTAGTTATATTTACGGAACTATGAGACTAGGCTTGATGAAAAAGGGCTCTAGATTTAGCCTTTCTCTAACAAATGGAGTAATTTTTTTATAGGTTCACAAGAGAATATTTTCAAATTATTTGAGAACTAGCAACGAGCTTTCCACTTTACTAGGAGATAAGAAGTTTCGTAGTCTACTTTCCTCTCTTTCTTATAAACATGGCAATGAGTGGTCGTAAGTTAAGGGCGAGAGGGAGTATAAGTTAAACAAAATAGATCATTAATACCAGAAAACGACATAGACTATTGAATTTAAGGTGTAGCCTGAGAGAGATTGATATTTTCTCGTTGACCGAAATGACCGTCTTAAGGTGAGATTGTAAGAAACGCAATTAAGGGCAGTATTTTGAATTTTCATATCAAAAGTTTTTTTGGTTTAAAGAGGTCAAACTATTCTCCAGTAGAAACATAGGATTTCATTTTCTTCACAGGGTGACCTCAACAGTTCTTTAATATATTACGTCAAGGCCGTCCTGGAATTTAATGACAACTTTATATATATATTTAAAAAGTTTCTCATCTAATGCTGCTATGTTCATGACAGATATTCAACAACTTTTGATATTACCGTGGGAAGTAAATTAAACTTTATGTTTCTATTGGAGCAACATTTTATTTATTTTGGCGTGCGTATAACCTGAACAGGTAGTAAGACGCGGTGCTAATAATAATAATTTATTTTGGCAAAAAAAAAAAAATCACAAAATATACCTTACAGAAACAGCTAAAACACACATATAGGAGTATACAAGTTATTTTTTCATCGCGTCTTAATGTCCGTCCGGGTTATCTGTATTTGGAATGACGTATTAATGCTTTTAAGTAAGACGAGACATTATGGTAATGACCAAAATTGTCGTATTTGAATGTTGCATTGTCGACCAAGATAAATAACAAAGGCCCATATAAAATAAAGACACTTCACACTATCTTATGTGTATGATGTTTTGTTTTTTCTTAAATGGTTTCCCTTCAATATCCTCTGAGCAAACACGGGTACATTATATTTCTTTATACATTCCTCCTCCTTTCCCTATTACTATGGATTCCCGCGTTTACCGAAAACCAAGAGTACAACGAAATGTAATGACGTAACGAGCTCTAGGCCAATCACAAAAATATCAACGCAAACTGTGTAATAGAAACAGTCTGCGCCCTGTCGACTCTTTTCCATAAAACTGTGTAATAGAAACGGTCAGCGCCCTGTCGGCTCTTTTCCATAAAACTGTGTAATAGAAACGGTCTGCGCCCTGTCGGCTCTTTTCCATAAAACTGTGTAATAGAAACGGTCTGCGCCCTGTCAGCTCTTTTCCATAAAACTGTGTAATAGAAACGGTCTGCGCCCTGTCGACTCTTTGCCATAAAACTGTGTAATAGAAACGGTCTGCGCCCTGTCGACTCTTTTCCATAAAACTGTGTAATAGAAACGGTCTGCGCCCTGTCGACTCTTTGCCATAAAACTGTGTAATAGAAACGGTCTGCGCCCTGTCGGCTCTTTGCCATAAAACTGTGTAATAGAAACGGTCTGCGCCCTGTCGACTCTTTTCCATAAAACTGTGTAATAGAAACGGTCTACGCCCTGTCGGCTCTTTTCCATAAAACTGTGTAATAGAAACGGTCTGCGCCCCGTCGGCTCTTTTCCATAAAACTGTGTAATAGAAACGGTCTGCGCCCTGTCGACTCTTTTCCATAAAACTGTGTAATAGAAACGGTCTGCGCCCTGTCGGCTCTTTTCCATAAAACTGTGTAATAGAAACGGTCTGCGCCCTGTCGGCTCTTTTCCATAAAACTGTGTAATAGAAACGGTCTGCGCCCTGTCAGCTCTTTCCATAAAACTGTGTAATAGAAACGGTCTGCGCCCTGTCGACTCTTTTCCATAAAACTGTGTAATAGAAACGGTCTGCGCCCTGTCGACTCTTTGCCATAAAACTGTGTAATAGAAACGGTCTGCGCCCTGTCGGCTCTTTGCCATAAAACTGTGTAATAGAAACGGTCTGCGCCCTGTCGACTCTTTTCCATAAAACTGTGTAATAGAAACGGTCTACGCCCTGTCGGCTCTTTCCATAAAACTGTGTAATAGAAACGGTCTGCGCCCCGTCGGCTCTTTTCCATAAAACTGTGTAATAGAAACGGTCTGCGCCCCGTCGGCTCTTTTCCATAAAACTGTGTAATAGAAACGGTCTGCGCCCCGTCGGCTCTTTTCCATAAAACTGTGTAATAGAAACGGTCTGCGCCCCGTCGGCTCTTTTCCATAAAACTGTGTAATAGAAACGGTCTGCGCCCCGTCGGCTCTTTTCCATAAAACTGTGTAATAGAAACGGTCTGCGCCCTGTCGGCTCTTTGCCATAAAACTGTGTAATAGAAACGGTCTGCGCCCTGTCGCTCTTTTCCATAAAACTGTGTAATAGAAACGGTCTGCGCCCTGTCAGCTCTTTTCCATAAAACTGTGTAATAGAAACGGTCTGCGCCCTGTCGACTCTTTTCCATAAAACTGTGTAATAGAAACGGTCTGCGCCCTGTCGACTCTTTTCCATAAAACTGTGTAATAGAAACGGTCTGCGCCCTGTCGACTCTTTGCCATAAAACTGTGTAATAGAAACGGTCTGCGCCCTGTCGGCTCTTTGCCATAAAACTGTGTAATAGAAACGGTCTGCGCCCTGTCGACTCTTTTCCATAAAACTGTGTAATAGAAACGGTCTGCGCCCTGTCGACTCTTTTCCATAAAACTGTGTAATAGAAACGGTCTGCGCCCTGTCGACTCTTTTCCATAAAACTGTGTAATAGAAACGGTCTGCGCCCTGTCGACTCTTTTCCATAAAACTGTGTAATAGAAACGGTCTGCGCCCGTCGGCTCTTTTCCATAAAACTGTGTAATAGAAACGGTCTGCGCCCTGTCGACTCTTTTCCATAAAACTGTGTAATAGAAACGGTCTGCGCCCTGTCGGCTCTTTTCCATAAAACTGTGTAATAGAAACGGTCTGCGCCCTGTCGGCTCTTTTCCATAAAACTGTGTAATAGAAACGGTCTGCGCCCTGTCAGCTCTTTTCCATAAAACTGTGTAATAGAAACGGTCTGCGCCCTGTCGACTCTTTTCCATAAAACTGTGTAATAGAAACGGTCTGCGCCCTGTCGACTCTTTGCCATAAAACTGTGTAATAGAAACGGTCTGCGCCCTGTCGGCTCTTTGCCATAAAACTGTGTAATAGAAACGGTCTGCGCCCTGTCGACTCTTTTCCATAAAACTGTGTAATAGAAACGGTCTACGCCCTGTCGGCTCTTTTCCATAAAACTGTGTAATAGAAACGGTCTGCGCCCCGTCGGCTCTTTTCCATAAAACTGTGTAATAGAAACGGTCTGCGCCCCGTCGGCTCTTTTCCATAAAACTGTGTAATAGAAACGGTCTGCGCCCCGTCGGCTCTTTTCCATAAAACTGTGTAATAGAAACGGTCTGCGCCCCGTCGGCTCTTTTCCATAAAACTGTGTAATAGAAACGGTCTGCGCCCCGTCGGCTCTTTTCCATAAAACTGTGTAATAGAAACGGTCTGCGCCCTGTCGGCTCTTTGCCATAAAACTGTGTAATAGAAACAGTCTGCGCCCTGTCGACTCTTTGCCATAAAACTGTGTAATAGAAACGGTCTGCGCCCTGTCGGCTCTTTTCCATAAAACTGTGTAATAGAAACGGTCTGCGCTCTGTCGGCTCTTTTCCATAAAACTGTGTAATAGAAACGGTCTGCGCCTTGTCGACTCTTTGCCATAAAACTGTGTAATAGAAACGGTCTGCGCCCTGTCGACTCTTTGCCATAAAACTGTGTAATAGAAACAGTCTGCGCCCTGTCGACTCTTTGCCATAAAACTGTGTAATAGAAACAGTCTGCGCCCTGTCGACTCTTTGCCATAAAACTGTGTAATAGAAACTGTCTGCGCCCTGTCGGCTCTTTTCCATAAAACTGTGTAATAGAAACGGTCTGCGCCCTGTCGGCTCTTTTCCATAAAACTGTGTAATAGAAACGGTCTGCGCCCTGTCGACTCTTTGCCATAAAACTGTGTAATAGAAACAGTCTGCGCCCTGTCGACTCTTTGCCATAAAACTGTGTAATAGAAACGGTCTGCGCCCTGTCGGCTCTTTGCCATAAAACTGTGTAATAGAAACGGTCTGCGCCCTGTCGACTCTTTGCCATAAAATTGTGTAATAGAAACGGTCTGCGCCCTGTCGGCTCTTTTCCATAAAACTGTGTAATAGAAACTGTCTGCGCCCTGTCGGCTCTTTGCCATAAAACTGTGTAATAGAAACGGTCTGCGCCCTGTCGGCTCTTTTCCATAAAACTGTGTAATAGAAACGGTCTGCGCCCTGTCGACTCTTTGCCATAAAACTGTGTAATAGAAACAGTCTGCGCCCTGTCGACTCTTTGCCATAAAACTGTGTAATAGAAACGGTCTGCGCCCTGTCGGCTCTTTTCCATAAAACTGTGTAATAGAAACGGTCTGCGCCCTGTCGGCTCTTTTCCATAAAACTGTGTAATAGAAACGGTCTGCGCCCTGTCGACTCTTTGCCATAAAACTGTGTAATAGAAACAGTCTGCGCCCTGTCGACTCTTTGCCATAAAACTGTGTAATAGAAACGTCTGCGCCCTGTCGCTCTTTGCCATAAAATTGTGTAATAGAAACAGTCTGCGCCCTGTCGACTCTTTGCCATAAAATTGTGTAATAGAAACGTCTGCGCCCTGTCGGCTCTTTTCCATAAAACTGTGTAATAGAAACGTCTGCGCCCTGTCGGCTCTTTTGCCATAAAACTGTGTAATAGAAACGGTCTGCGCCCTGTCGGACTCTTTCCATAAAACTGTGTAATAGAAACGGTCTGCGCCCTGTCGACTCTTTGCCATAAAACTGTGTAATAGAAACAGTCTGCGCCCTGTCGACTCTTTGCCATAAAACTGTGTAATAGAAACGGTCTGCGCCCTGTCGGCTCTTTGCCATAAAACTGTGTAATAGAAACAGTCGGCGCCCCGTCGACTCTTTGCCATAAAACTGTGTAATAGAAACAGTCTGCGCCCTGTCGGTCTTTTCCATAAAACTGTGTAATAGAAACGGTCTGCGCCCTGTCGGCTCTTTTCCATAAAACTGTGTAATAGAAACGGTCTGCGCCCTGTCGGCTCTTTGCCATAAAACTGTGTAATAGAAACGGTCTGCGCCCCGTCGACTCTTTGCCATAAAACTGTGTAATAGAAACAGTCTGCGCCCTGTCGGCTCTTTTCCATAAAACTGTGTAATAGAAACGGTCTACGCCCTGTCGGCTCTTTTCCATAAAACTGTGTAATAGAAACGGTCTGCGCCCTGTCGGCTCTTTGCCATAAAACTGTGTAATAGAAACGGTCTGCGCCCTGTCGGCTCTTTGCCATAAAACTGTGTAATAGAAACGGTCTGCGCCCTGTCGGCTCTTTGCCATAAAACTGTGTAATAGAAACAGTCTGCGCCCTGTCGGCTCTTTTCCATAAAACTGTGTAATAGAAACAGTCTGCGCCCTGTCGGCTCTTTTCCATAAAACTGTGTAATAGAAACGTCTGCGCCCTGTCGGCTCTTTGCCATAAAACTGTGTAATAGAAACGGTCTGCGCCCTGTCGGCTCTTTGCCATAAAACTGTGTAATAGAAACGGTCTGCGCCCTGTCGGCTCTTTGCCATAAAACTGTGTAATAGAAACGGTCTGCGCCCTGTCGGCTCTTTGCCATAAAACTGTGTAATAGAAACAGTCTGCGCCCTGTCGGCTCTTTGCCATAAAACTGTATGGAAGAACTGGTCAATCAACAATCAGTGCGAATACGCGAGATACAAGCAGACAATAACAAGAAACTATCAACATTATATCAATTTAAATATCTGTTTATCTCCTAGAAATTGAAATATCTTGATAGTTACTAATTGGTAGTCTTAAGTTTGCGCTGTAAGCATTATCGGCCAAAATAAGTCCACGGAAGAATAAACTTAGGGCGTGACTGCCCTTTTGATGTATCTTCAAAATGCCGGCTGTAAAATTCTTATAGATATCGGACCTAGTTTTCTTACTAAAGGATATCTGACAGAAAGGTATGTTCCTATCTAGTCATGTGATCTGCAGCTACTGTCTTATTTGACAGATGGTATAATACCAACACTACCCATTTCGGCGGTTGACTCTATGACGTCACTCTCACGATAAATGGACTACCGATGATGTGATATCGAGGTTCGGATCCCTGTCGGGTGTGCCAAGAGTGGTTTTCCTACATAGTTAACCCCTCTCCCTTCATGCGAGCTCGGGTACAATTCCTCTAAATTAAACCTTCCTTATTCCTAACACAATTATCGTAATTAGTGCATATGTGTATAATCCGGACGAGTAATAAAGCCACGGTAATAAAAAACACTCAAAATAAAGTGAAATGTTACGTTATCATTAATGGCCGCGAAAAAATATGTTTGAATTATATAAATAAAAAAGGTCCTCTGTAATGTGTTCATAATGAAGTTGGCCAGTCTGGAACTGTTATGAAGACCAGGATATAATTATTATGAAGGTCTTGCGCCGACTTCAGTCCCAGAGTGCACAAACATGAAGATGGGTCCGTCATGGTTAGCGAAATTAGTATTTAGCAGGGTTGCCAATTCTCAAAGAGATACCACAGGCATTTTGATTGGAAGTATATTTTAACCACTTCTCACTGCCAGTCTGAGTAATCTCATATGTTCACTAATGGGGTAGGGATGAGGAAGATACCATTTGAAATAAGTTTGCCCAAATTTACTTGGTAGGAGAGTGAGAGGGAGATATTTTCGAACAAAGAGTACTTCAGTACACTCGGCCGGGATTAACGTATCCGTGACCAGCAAACTAGAAAAGACGAGACTGACGCCTTTGTCCACGCACCCACCAGTGTGTGTTTGTGTGTGTGTGTGTTTAAAATATATAGAGCAGTTATAGAAAGATTCAGGTAAAAAACTATATCAAAACACATTTCCCAAAAACATGTGAAAACTATTTATCAAAGTTGAACAGATAAAAAAAACTAAATTTGTTGTAAAGTAAAAATATTTGTCTAAATTAAATGCTCAATTAGTTTTCCCCAGAGTTACAGACTAATGTTCTTTTAGTCAAGGGCGTCCTTAGGGGTGTGCAAACGGTGTGACCGCGCAAGGCCCCCGCGCTTGATTGGGTGACAAGAGAGATCAAATAAGGGGGGCGGGAAATTTGTGCTTGCACTCTTGTATAGGTTAACCGCCAGACAGTCGTGTTTACGTTTTGTATGATTTGCTTTACCTAAAACGTTTATTGTTCTGGCTCCACGGTTGTTCGTTATAATTTACTTGAAGTAAACTTTAACATACGTTTGCCTTAGTGTTACAAGTGGAACACGTGAATGATATATTTATTTATTGTGCTACGATCAAAGTCATATTTGCAATGTGGAGGTAGAGTAATCTAGTCGTGTGTAGTAATATACAGCAAGTGTGCTTGGTCTTTTTTACCACCGCGTCTTACTACTCGTCATTCGGGTTGTACGCTTATTTATTAATTACGCTAATGGGTTAAGGATGGGGAAGGCTCAATTTATAATAAGTGTACCCGAATTTGCGGGGAGAATGTGGGGAAACTTTTTTATAAAACCACCCCCAGTACACCCGACCGGGAATGAACCACGATCTCCTCCAGTCATCGGCAGCCTCCTAGTATCTTGCGAAAGTAGCCCCTTAGACCATGCGGCCACCGAAGCGGGTAACTTTGCTTGTTGACTACAAACTAGGAGAAAGACGACTAATAGAATATACTTCGCATGGTACAAGACTAGCAGATACGGTTCTTTCTATGGCAATCCGACTATATTACAATAGCCTGTCATCGGCAGCGACTGAAGGTGAAAATATACGTTTCGTCTTCTCCGACCTATTATTATAGTTATCATCAATGGCGACGATTGTAGCTGGAGCGGGTAGGTGAAGGGGAGAATAAAATGGTTAATCTCCATAACCTATTGCTTCTGCACATCCACGGTAAGAAATACCCTAAGGTCTCAGTGTCCCAGTGCGAAAAGGGGGCTTGCAAAACC
>JBCFYV010000549.1:0-145906 GCA_039000515.1 Timema cristinae | reverse complement strand
GTATTTTTTGTGCCCCACTGCAGTGGGGGGAGCTTCAGCGCCCAAATTTGGGGGGGCTCTTCAATTTCTGTAATGGGCATCATATTATTTAAAACCGCACAAGGATTATGAAAAGTCCAGCTGTTGGTGGTGCATATTTTAGGCCCCCCTTTTTCCTTTAATGGGACACCCCATTCACTCTTCATTCCCCCAAAAGGACGCTCCACACAATTTTTGTTTGACAGTCCCAAAGTGTTTTTAGCCCCCTTCAGGGGAACTAGCGGAGCATTGCGGATAGGAGTTAGCAGGTAAGGTTCTGGTACATACCCTGAGTCACCTGAAAATTTTAAAACATATTTTAAGCCAATGTGTAAGTCTACAAGTGTAGCAAAAAATTTAAAACAACCATATAATCTTCGTCAAGGGATGGTTAAACCGTTGCAGTCTACCAATATTAAATTTGGAAAAAAGAAATTATTTCATCGTGGGCCCTAGCTGTAATTAAAGTGGTTATAATTTAGAATTGAGCTTGAGATTTTTAGATTGTGAAGGGTAATAATTAGCTAATAATATTATTATTATTATTATTGTGGTTTAGGGGCCCCAACGCCCACATCAAGGCATTAGGGCCTTAAAATATTTTTAAAAAACTTTAAAAAACCCCGATAGGGAAGGTTTAAAATTAAATTCCCCACCGAGACACTCCATAGGAGTGCTCAAATGGGCTCAAAGTACAATTGAGTGAAACACCTGCTAAAAAAAACCACAGGTGTATCACTCTAATAAAAAACAAACAAACATATTAAAACAATATATTAGTTAAAAAGACAAAACTAACATGTTAAAATAGTTATTTTATTAAAGTTTGTTAAAATGGATAAAACGACAAGACAAACACATTAAAGTATACTAAAATGTTAAAAAGGTCTCAATATGAGATAAAATCCAGATGAGCCACTTTATAAAAGTGACTCAAATGGCACTAAAAAGATTCGCCTGGCGTATAAAATGGAGTAAACAAATAACTCCTTCAGCGCTGTCGCGTAATAAAAAACGAAGGTCACCTTTAAAATCAAGGGCCAGGCGAATAGGGGCATATCTGCGACACTACACCAAAATGTGGTGCACACTAAGGGGAGCATCGCCAAATTCACACACTGGAGGTGGATCCCCTCTGAGTAAAAATCCGTGGGTTAGAAATGTATGCCCGACGCGGAGTCTCGTCACGATAACCTCCTCTCTTCTAGACTTTCGTATAGAAGAGGGCCATCGCGACACACCGTCCCTGATGGACCGCAGCTTGTTCTGAGCAGGGGTCGAGACCCACTGCTCGTGCCAGGTGCGTAAGACTCCACGCCGAACATAACTCTTTAGATCTAAAAACATGACACCCAGACTCGCCTCCGGAGGCAGGCGTGCTGCCTCCTTGGCTGCCTGGTCCG
This sequence comes from Timema cristinae, assembly GCA_039000515.1. NCBI lineage: Eukaryota > Metazoa > Arthropoda > Insecta > Phasmatodea > Timematidae > Timema > Timema cristinae. Next base: position 144,485 of record JBCFYV010000549.1, on the reverse strand, counting down.
CCAGTTCATTTCCTGGAAGACCAGCGTGACCAGGAATCCAGCAAAAGGCGAGCCGGGTGATTAATGAATCAATTTTTAAAATTTGCTCATGTATCATCTGCACGAGGGGATTCCAGGAGTAGAGAGTGGACAATGCCAAAAGAGCACTCATGGAATCCGTGCAGATGAGGACAGAACGGTGACTACTTCGGTAAACAAAACACAAAGATTTAAAAATGGCATACAATTCAGCCGTAAAAACACTGGTTTCTTTAGGTAAACCAAATTTAAAATTGGATCCTTCCACAACAAAAGCACATCCCACGGAGGCTCCAGATTTAGAGCCATCAGTGTAGATGCGCTCGAATCCGTGAAAGCGAGTGGAGAGGAGCTCATTAAAGGTCCTCTCATATACAAAGTTTGGGGTGGTCGCTTTAGGGAACTTGGCAAGATCAAAATGGCATTGAGGTAGGCGTATCTTCCAGGGAGAAACACGACCTGGGGATGTGGGGATAGCCTTTGGCAAAACTATCCCACACGTGTCGAAAACCGATAGCATCCTGATCCCAACCGGCCTTGCACTACGCCCTTTGGTTTCATACAAGACACGGTTAGGGGGATGAAATACAGGACGATAGGCAACATGATGCGCCATGCAATGAAGTTTCGACACGTAAGATGCCAGAAGATAAGACCGCCGGTAAGAAAGAGGGGGCTCACCGGCGTCGGCACAGATGCTGACGACTGGACTGGTACGAAAAGCACCAGTAGCCAGTCGAATGTCAGCATGGTGGACGCTATCGAGCATCTTTAACGCTGAGGGTCTAGCGGAACCATATACAAAACTGCCGTAATCAAGTTTTGATCTCACCAAGGCCCTATAGAGGCGCATCAAGGTTTCCCTATCAGCACCCCAAGAGCGACCACTCACAACTTTAAGTAAATTCAAAGCTTTAACACACCTCGCTTTCAGGTCTTTGATGTGGTGGATCCAAGTTAGTTTAAAATCGAATAAAAGTCCCAGGAACCTTACGGTCTCGGAGACAGGTAAAACAACGTTGTTCATTAAAATATTGGGGGCTGGCTGTATTCCGCGTAATCTATGGAAGTGGACGACAGTCGTCTTGGCCGCAGAGAAACGAAAGCCATTACGAGATGCCCACAACCATAGATTGTTTACAGCGAGTTGTATCTGTCGTTCAGCCCTGTGGAGACTTGATGAACTGCAATAAATTGCGTAGTCATCCACAAAAAGGCATGAACGAACAGGTGAGCGCAGGTTGTCCACAATACTATTTATCCCGAGAGCGAACAACGTACAGCTCAGAATACTACCCTGAGGCACCCCATTTTCTTGAATAAAATCATCGGATAAGGTGTTATTCAACCTTACCCGGAAGTGTCTATCCGACATAAAATTATATATAAAAGAAGGAAGGTTTCCTCGAAACCCCCAGTTAAAAAGCGTTTTCAAAATGCCGTACCGCCAGGTGGTATCGTACGCATTCTCCAGATCGAAGAAGACAGCCAGAAGATGCTGCTTATGGAGAAAAGCGTCACGAATAGCCGTCTCTAGAGAGACAAGGTGATCCACCGTGGATCGGTTACGGCGAAAACCACATTGAATATTAGATAGCAGATTGCGGGATTCTAAATACCATATAAGTCGCTTATTAATTATTTTTTCCAATATTTTACACATACAACTAGTTAAAGCTATCGGTCTATAGCTAGTTGGCTCTAATTTATCCTTGCCATTTTTATATATAGGTATAACGGTTGCTTGCCTCCATAGTGAGGGGAACTGATGAGATTCCCAAACACTATTATAGAGGTCTAAAAGAAATATCTGTCCGGCAGGGGGCAGCTGACGCAACATCTCGTAATGAATGTCGTCTGGACCAGAGGCTGTGCTGCCGGCCTGGGAAAGGGCTTAGGTCAGTTCATCTTTGGTAAGGGGGGAGTTATAATCCTCCCCCCGACTTTGGCCAAAGTCAATAGCATGGCGCTCGATATTCCTCTTATGAACTGCGAACTCGTTAGTGTAGCTCGCAGTGCTAGAAATAGCGGCGAACATCGAGCCCAATACATTTACGACCTCCACAGGGGAGGAGACACGTGAACCGTTAGACATGAGGGCAGGTATATTGTTGTTGGAATTGTTGCTATTACGTAATTTACGGATATTATCCCAAACCTTAGTTGTGGGAGTGGATATTGTAAGGGTTGAAATAAATTTTCTCCAAGACTCTCTTCTACTTTCACGAATGACACGGCGAGCTCGAGCACGTAGAATCCGGAATGACTCCAGATTCTCCAGAGTAGGACGTCGGTGAAAAAGACGTAGGGCCCTTCGACGGTCAGAAATAGCCAACGGACACTCCTCGCTCCACCAGGGAACGAGACGGTGGCGCGGATTTGGGGATGGAGGCCCTCGCCGCCGCGAAGACCGTCGAAATAAAATACCCAGTCTTTACATCGACGTCAGGAGAAGGGGATTAGTGGAAAACGGCGAGCTCGCGGAATTTATCCCAGTCGGCACGTTTAAGAACCCATTGGGGGAAACGTGCTGTACTGGGAGGATCTTGAATTTGTGAAAGCAAAATGGGAAAGTGATCGCTGCCACATAGGTCCGAGTGAACCTCCCAAAGGAAGTGAGCAGCAATCCCGGGGCTACATATAGCTAGGTCGATGGCAGAGGATACACCATTAAAGGTGGAGAAGTGGGTCTGGCTCCCGGTGTTCATTAACACCAGGTTTCCCGAGACGAGAATATCCTCCACCATCCTCCCGCGGGTGTCTGTAAAATTAGACCCCCACACCAGGTTATGCGCGTTAAAGTCCCCAAGATGATATAGGGGGCGGGAAGTTGTATAAAGAGGGCCTCTAGAGTCCTCTTGGAAACACGTTCACCTGGTGGGAGGTAAATGCAGCATACGGTTACCTCCATAGGAAGGGAGGCTCTGACAGCAATCACTTGGAGATCAGAGACAATATTTATAAACTTATGATATATGTTGCTACGTGCAAATATAGCCACACCTCCGCTAGCCCGATCAAAGAGTGGCTTGTCGGTACGATATACATCGTACCCACGAAGCATCGGGTTGTCAGTTGGGCGGAAGTGGGTTTCCTGCAAACACAAGATGGGAGGATGCAGGGAAGAAATTAGTAGTTTAATTTCCTCTACACGAGCATAGAAACCCCTACAATTCCATTGTAGTATCGACATAAGTTATTTGTATGAAATTTAGTTATCCTCGCAATCCATTTCACTATCCTTTAAGAATAAAAATTTGTTGAGGCCCTTTTTAGGCCCTTTTTAGGCCCTCTTGCCTTTCCCAGTCTCTCCTGTACCTCTCGCTTCAGGAGAGGCTTCGGCTTATTTTGGGGAGACTGGGGAGTCAGATTCTTGTTCGAAGGCTTTAAGGCCTTAGACGCTTTTTTTATATAATCTTTTTCGGCGGTCTCTCGCTGGTCCTTCTTCAAGGCACCAGTGGGACTCGCCTTAGCGGCCTCACCTGTTCCGCAACTCGTCCCCACTTCCGGAAGCACAGAGGTGGGTGTGAGAGACTCAACAACGGCCGCCCTTGATTTAGTACCCCGAGGCGGGCCCGGGGGCATTTCCCGAGGTGGGCTCGGGGGGGTTCCCGAGGTGGGCTTGGGGGAGTTCCTCGAGGAGGTCTCCTCGGTGGTATAGGTGGGGAGATGACCGTTGTGGCGGTTTGGCCTCCTTTAAAACTTTAGGCGCCACAGAAGTTGGCGCGGAATCAACATAAATGTCTCGAGAAGTGACCACTGGCACTGGTCGCGTTGGATCCTTAGCAAGATTAACTGCGCAATGGCAGTTGGGACAGTTTATATTTTGACTGACAATCCGGCTATATTAAGTTTGAAATACCGGAGCTTGACTTGAAACGTATTCCTTGCGTGCCTGGGCATATGAGAGCTTCTTTTCAGATTGTATCTCCAGGACTTTCTTCTCTACCTTCCATTTTGGACAGGCCCGAGACCAGGCAGAATGCGGACCCTTGCAGTTGACGCAGTATTTAGGAGACTCGCATGGTGTTTCATGAGGCTCCTGTCCACAATCCGCACAGGTTGGCTTACCACGGCATCGCAGCTTCGTATGCCCAAATTCCTGACACTGAAAACAGCGCCGAGGGTTTGGGACATACGGCCAGACCCTGAGCACGTGGAAGCCTGCTCGGACCTCCTTCGGAAGGGTAGGAGTCGCAAATGTGAGGATATACGTATCCGTCTTTTCTTGTCCATTCTTTTTTGTGACAATACGGTACACTTCGTTTACATGCTGGGGGAAAGCTCCTCACAGATCTCCTCAATGCTTACGCAGTCGAGGTCATAACAAGTGACCACTCCCTTGCAAACATTGAGGAACCTGTGGGGCTCCAGCTTCACCTGTATATTTGCCGTATTACTCAACGGTATTTCGGAGATCGCCATAATATTTGAGGATTGTGTGTCGGTCATAGTCTGAATCATAATGGTGCCATCACGCAGTTTCCTTATTAAAACGTCAGATTTGTCTGCTTCATTTATCACTCTTTCGAGGATAAATGGGCTGACACGTTTCAGATCTAGACTTTCTTCTACTCGAGACATCACCAGGAAGCGAGGCTGGGGCCTCACCACTTCCTGGCTTTTTATCAAGACAGGGCTGGACGGCCTTACCCGTTTCCGCCTCTTACCATTAATACGGCCCTGTGAGGGGCCGGGCAGTGAGATGCCAGCGGAACTTGGCAGTACGGTGCCAGCGGACAGTAAGGTGTCAGCTGTGACAATAAACTCATTCATGAGTGGGAGGGCAACCTGCAAAAGTACTCGGATCGTAGACCCAGATTGATCCCAGTTGGTTCTACCACATAGGGCCCTGTTAACTCTTCCGACGAGCGGCTCCATACGACGCTAGACATGACAACCTTCATATGGAGCATAGCCGGAAGAGAGGTCACCGCAGCAAGTGTATGCAGGAAAGTGCTAATATTACGTCCGGGACCCTCATGAACGCAACCGGTCTTTTCTCAAGGTAGGGTACCCGGTTGTCATCCCTAAGGCCCTTCTACCAAGATATTACAACCGGCGCAATTTCATTCGGGAGCTCAAAGCGGTGGTATCCAATAATAAACAGAGAAGAGCCGGGTTAGTAGCCAAGGTCGTCAACGGAAAGGCCGAAGGCCTCCGTGCAGGATGAACGGCAGGGGGAAGGGAAGAAAAAGGTAAGGATAGATAAAGAGAAGGGGGAAGAGTGAAAAAAAGGGGGGGAAGTGAAGGAAGAAGAAAATGATGTGAATGGAGAGATATAGGATAGGTTTGTCCTGCACAGAAGCCTCCCCTTTTAGTCGCCTCTTACGACAAGAAGGGGTTACTGAGGGACTATTCTAAACCCCGTCTCGCAGGGGGAATCCCCGCATCCCCAGGTCGAATTTCTCCCTGGACCTCAATGCCATTTTGACCTTGCCAAGTTCCCTAAAGCGACCACCCCACACTTTTTATACGAGAGGACCTTTAATGAGGTCCTCGCAACCCAATTTCGTGGTTTTAAAAGCATTTACACGGATGGCTCAAAATGCGGGGCCTCTGTGGGATGTGCTTTTGTTGTGGAAGGATCCAATTTTAAATTTGCTTTACCTGGTGAATCCAGTGTTTTTACGGCTGAACTATATGCCATTTTTAAATCGTTATGATTCGTATATCGTAATTGTCACCGGTCCGTTCTCATCTGCACGGATTCCATGAGTGCTCTGTTGGCATTGTCCACTCTCTACCCGTGGAATCCTCTCGTGCAGATGATTCACGAACAAATTTAAAAAATTGATTCATTAAGCACCCGGCTCGCCTTTTGCTGGATTCCTGGTCATGCTGGTCTTTCATGTAATGAACTGGCGGACCAGGCGTCCAAGGAGGAGGCACGCCTGCCTCCTGAGGCGAGTCTGGGTGTCATGTTTTTAGACCTAAAGGGTTATGTTCGGCGTGGGGTCTTACGCACCTGGCACGAGCAGTGGGTCTCGACCCCTGCTCAGAACAAGCTGCGGTCCATCAGCGACTGTGTGTCGCGATGGCCTTCTTCTATGCGAAAGTCTAGAAGAGAGGAGGTCATCGTGACGAGACTCCGCGTCGGGCATACTTCACTGACCCATAGTTTTTTATTGAGAGGGGATCCACCTCCAGTGTGTGAGTTTTGCGATGCTCCTCTGAGTGTGTATCACATTTTGGTGGAGTGTCGTAAATATGCCCCTATCCGCCTGGGTCTTGATTTTAAAGGTGACCTTCCTTTTTTTATTTGCGATAGCGCGGATGGAATTATTTGTTTACTCCGTTTTATACGCCAGGCGGATCTTTTTAATGCCATTTGAGTCACTTTTATAAAGTGGCTCTTTTGGATATTATCTCATATTGAGATCCTTTTTAACAGTTTTATTACAATTTAACATGTTGTTCTGTCTTTTTAATGTATTATCATTTTAAAATGTGTCATTTTAACGTGTTATATTTTAATATGTTTGTTTTGTCTTCTTATATGCGTAATACACTTGTGGTTTTTTTTTAGCAGGTGTATTACTTAATTAATACCAAGAGCCCATTTGAGCACTCCTATGGAGGGTCTCAGATGGTGAATGTTTTATCTCTTTCCCCTATGGGGATTTTATTATGTTTTTAATATATTTCAAGGCCCTAATGACCTCGGCTGTGTCGATGGGCCGTTAAACAATAATAATAATAATAATAATAATAAGTACCATATAAATCTTTTATTGATCATTTTCTCTAATATTTTGCATACACAACTAGTTAATGCTATAGGTCTATAACTAGTTGGCTCTAATTGATCCTTGCCACTTTTATATATTGGGATAACGGTTGCTTGCCTCCACAGTGTTGGGAATTGACGAGATTCCCAAACACAATTGTAGAGATCTAAGAGGAACGCCCGTCCGGCAGGGGGCAGTTGGCACAACATTTCGTAGTGGAAATCATCCGGGCCAGAACCTGTGTTTCCCGCCTGGGACAGGGCATAGATAAGTTCCTCTTTAGTAAAGGGGGAGTTATAGTACTCCCCCCGACTTTGGCCAAAATCAATAGCATGGTGCTCGACGTTTCGCTTATGCACCGCAAAATCGTTAGAGTAGTTGGCGGTGCTAGAAGTAGCGGCGAACATCGAGCTCAATACATTGACAAGCTCCACAGGGGAGGAGACAAGCGAACCGTTAGACATGAGTGCAGTTATACTATGAATGGAATTTTTGTTAACACTTAATTTACGTATATTGTCCCAAACCTTAGTTGTGGGAGTGGTAATTGTAAGGGTAGAAATAAACTGTCTCCAAAACTTTTTTCTGCTTTCTCGAATAACACGGCGAGCTCGAGCGCGTAGAATCCGGAATGTTTGCAGATTCTCCAAAGTTGAACGTCGATGAAAGAGGCGAAGGGCCCTTCGACGATCAGAAATAGCTAACCGACACTCCTCGTTCCACCAGGGAAAAGGACGGTGGCACGGATTTTGCGAGGATTTAGGGATGGAAGCACTCGCCGCCGCGATGATCGTCGAAGTAAAATGCCCACCCTTAACATCAACGTCAGGATGTTGGAATTCACCAAATACAGCGAGCTCGCGGAATCTATCCCAGTCAGCACGTTTTAGCACCCATTGGGGTATACGCGCTGTACTGGGAGGATCTTCAAGTGGTGAGAGCAGAATGGGATAATGATCACTACCACATAGGTCCGAGTGGACCTCCCAAAGGAAGTGGGCAGCGATCCCGGGACTACATAAGGTTAGGTCGATGGCAGAGGATACACCATTAAAGGTGGAGAAGTGTGTCTGGGTCCCGGTGTTCATTAACACCAGGTTTCCCGAGATAAGAATATCTTCTAACATCCTCCCACGGGCGTCAGTAATATTAGACCCCCACACCAGGTTATGCGCATTAAAGTCCCCCAAGATGATATAGGGGCGGGAAGTTGTATAAAGAGGGCGTCTAGGGTCCTCTTAGGAACACGCTCTCCCGGTGGGAGGTAGATGCAACATATTGTTACCTCCAAAGGGAGGGAGACTCTGACAGCAATCACTTGGAGATCAGAAACGATATTAATATTTGTGTGATATATATTGCTTCGTGCGAATATAGCCACACCTCCGCTAGCCCGATCAAAGAAAGGCTTGTCGGTACGATACACATCGTACCCACGAAGCATCGGGTTGTCATTTGGGCGGAAGTGGGTCTCCTGCAAACACAAGATGGAAGGATGCAGGGAAGAAATGTGTTGTTTAATTTCCTCTACACGAGCATAGAAACCCCTACAATTCCATTGTAGTATCGACATTATGTATAAATATAGGTTTATTCATCCACGCAATCCATGGCGCTATCTCTCAAAAGTAAAAAATGGTTATGGACCTTTTTAGGTCCTCTTGCCTTTCCGAGTCTCTCCTGGACCTCTCGTTTCAAGAGAGGCTTTTGTTTATCCAGAAGAGATTTGGGCATTGTGTCGGTGCGCGAAGGCTTTGTAATAGCCTTCGACGCTTTTTTTTAAATATTAATTTCGGCGATACCTCGTTGGGCTCTTCTCGAGGCACTGGCAGGACTCGCCTTAGCGGCCTCACATGTTTCCCCACCCACTCTAACCTCCATAGAACCAGAGACTAGAGAGTGCGAACCAACAACGCCCGCAAATACTTTTGTTCCCCGAGGTGGACTCGGGGGTTTTCCCCGAGGTGGACTCGGGGGTCTTCCCCGAGGTGGACTCGGGGGGGTTTCCCGAGGTGGACTCGGGGGTGGTACCCGAGGTGGACTCGGGGGTGGTACCCGAGGAGGCCCACGAGGAGGACTCCTAGGTGGCACAGGTGGTGGAGACAACACCTCTAAAGTTGTCGCCTTCGGCACTAATTTCATTGCAACCGTTGTTGGCGCGCTATGACAATTTTTTTCTTTAGTAGAGTTCAGTGGCACGGGTCTCGAAGAAGGCTTTGAAATGTTAACTGCGCAATGGCAGTTGGGGTAATTGATATTTTGGGAAACTATCTGACTGTAAGAGGTCTGAAATACCGGAGCTTGGCTAGATACGTATTCTTTGCGTGCTTGGTTGTATGGAATCTTCTTTTCAGTTTGTATCTCCAGCACTTTTTTCTCCACCTTCCATTTCGGACAGGCCCGAGACCAAGCAGAGTGCGAACCCTTGCAGTTAACGCAGAACTTAGGAGACTCACACGGTGTATCGTGAGCCTCCTGTCCGCAATCTGCACAGGTTGGCTTACCACGGCATCGCAGCTTGGTATGTCCAAACTCCTGGCACTGAAAGCAGCGCCGAGGATTGGGAACGTATGGCCTGACTGAGCACATGGAAGCCTGCTCGAACCTCCTTTGGGAGGATAGGAGTCGCAAAGGTGAGGATGTATGTATCCGTCTTTTTCTCTTGTCCGTTCTTTTTGGTAATGATACGGTAGACCTCGGTGACATGCTGAGGGGAAAGCTCCTCACAGATATCCTCAATGCTCACGCAGTCGAGGTCATAACAAGTGACCACTCCCTTGCAAACATTGAAGAACTGTGTGGCTCCACCTTCCCTGTAGATTTGCCGTATTACTCAACAGTATTTCGGAGATCGCCATAATATTTGAGGATTGTGTGTCGGTCATAGTCTGAATCATAATGGTGCCATCACGCAGTTTCCTTATTAAAACGTCAGATTTTGCTGCTCCATTTATCACTCTTGCGAGGATAAATGGGATGACACGTTTCAGATCTTCACTTTCATCCACTCGAGACATCACCAGGAAGCGGGGCTGGGGCCTCACCACTTCCTGGCTTTTTATCAAAACAGGGCTGGACGGCCTTACCCTTTTCCGCCTCTTTAATTAATACGGCCCGGTGAGGGCCGGGCAGTAAGATGCCAGCAGAATTGGCAGTACGGTGACAGCGGACAGTAAGGTGTCAGCTGTGACAATGAACTCAGTCATGGGTGGGAGGACAACCTACAAAAGTACTCGGATTGTAGACCCAGGTATCCCAGTTGGTTCTACCACATAGGGCCCTGTTAACTCTTCCGACGAGCGGCTCCATACGACGCTAGACATGACAACCTTCATATGGAGCATCGCCGGAAGAGAGGTCACCGCAGCAAGTGTATGCAGGAAATTGCTAATTTTACGTCCAGAACCCTCATGAACGCAACCGGTCTTTTCTCAAGGTAGGGTACCCGGTTGTCATCCCTAAGGCCCTTCTACCAAGATATTACAACCGGCGCACTTTCATTGGGAGCTCAAAGCAGTGGTATCCAATATTAACCCGAGGAGAGCCGTGTTAGATGCCAAGGTCGTCAACAGAGAGGCCAAAGGTCTCTGTGCAAGATTTAACGGCAGGGAGGGAAGGGAATAAAGAAGGAAGGGAAGAAGTAAGGAAAGACAAGGTGGAAGAAAGAGAAGGAAAAAAAGAAAGAAAGTGAAAGGAAAGATGTAGGATAGGGTTGTCCTGCACGAGTTATTTCCTGCACAGATGACTCCCCTTTTAGTCGCCTCTTACGACAAGCAGGGGTCACTGCAGGACTATTCTAAACCCCGTCCCGCGGGAGGGGGGGGGGGGAAATCAAATTAATTTGTTGTTTGTATCTAATGATTTCAGGCTGCAATTGTTGGATACTATTCTAAAAAGGTACTATATTTCGGCATGAAAAATAAATTTAGCATAACATGTTCACGTGCCAACAACAAAGGTGAAGAAGCCCGTACTCATGTATGCAGTAAAAACTGGGAATAAAGTTCGAGTAGTATGTAAGCGGCTATTATTGTGGAGGGATTCATGACAAGTGAAGCGATGTACGGTGTACGATATGCAAAGATGTTAGCAGCTGGGGATAGCAGTGTCTACAAGAAGATTCTCGATGCAAGACCTTAAAAGACAATAACTGCCGAAAAAGTTGAATGGCGCAATCACTTGCTTCGAAATTATTGTAATAAAATTAAAGATATTGTAGCTACAAGTAATAATAGGCAGTATCCAATAACATTAAGGAAAATAATTTCTCAAAAAATATTAAAGCTGAGGAGTGCGGTGACTATGGCTATTAGGTATTGTAGGGACGAAATTGGACCATTGGACCAGCGATTAGATAAGTTGAGAAAGTATATCTTAAATGGTCCTTACCACGTTTTTGGAGAACATTCTGGGTGCGCAGAACGTGGATACTTTGTGATGAAGACCAGACTGGAAATAATATAATTCCTAACTTGTCAATATCGGGTTTGCTGGAAATAATTATGACTGCTTTCAAATATCTTGTGCCAAACTCCCGAAGTCTGATCAATGACATGGATAGCAATGTAGTTGAACAGTATAATGGAGTTGTGGCCAAATTCATTGGTGGTAAAAGAATTAATTATTCCCTTAAAGGTAGTTATAACGCAAGATGTGCTGGTGCTGTTGTTCAGCATAATAATGGTTCTTCGCAGTATATTCTACATAAATATATGTATGGAAGAAGCCCTGGAACATTTTGCAAACGTGTTCAAATGAGAATAAAGCTACAATCAATTACTAAGAAGGAACGTCGAAAGACTAAACCAAATGTAGCAAGGTCACTATTTCGTAATAAAAAATCTGAAAATAAATATTATGGTCCAAATGCACAGCGTCCTGACATGTGTAAAGATGAATACATAAGAGAAAGTCTGATTTTCCTTGACGCTCTTAAAAAACTTAAAAAAACAGATGAGGGACATGCTATTTTGCAAAATATGACAACTCTTCAACGAGAGAGTGGCAAATGGAGGGAAGAACGCCGGAAGTTGTTGACTGCATCCAATTTTGGAACAGTCTGCAAACATAGAGAAAGCACTGGCTGTGAAAAACTAGCTAAACAACTTTCGTACGGAGGGTCAGCACCGACACAATCTATGTTGTATGGAATTAATAATGAGGGCAATGCACTACGTCAACTAGAACTTGAGGCAAAAATTCAAATCAAGCCAGCGGTTCTTTTCGTTAATAGTGACATTCCTTTTCTGGGGGCTACACCCGATGGTTTAATAGGGCAAGATGGGTTGTTTGAAGTTAAGTGTCCATCATCTGCATCGAACATGACTCCAGAAGAGGGTATTGTTGAAGGAAAGGTACAAGGCCTCGTTTTGGAAGATGGAAATATAGTTTTGAATAAAAAACACAACTTTTTTTTCAAATCCAAGGCCAGCTTCATATATCAAAAAGAAAATATTGTTTATTTGCCATATGGACAATGAAAGGCATAAACATTTTAAAGATAGAACGAGATGATGAATTTTAGAAACGAGAAATGGAACAAAAACAAGATTTTATATGGATTGCTTACTGCCAGAATTGATAGATCCTCGGAATTCAAGAACAATTCCGATAAGAAATCCTGATTATATAGTCAAAGCACAAGAGAAACTTTTATCTACGAAATGCAAAGTGCCTCTTCAACAATAAATATTAGTTTGATGAAACAATAAGGTTATCCTTGTTAAAAAAAAAGGATATTGTACAGTTAGGATGTGCAAAACATACACATAATTACATTTGATTGTATGGTAAAGTATTTCCAAAATGATGGAATTTAATAATTTAAGACATTAGTTATTGGAAAAAATTAACATTAGTGAAAATAAAAATGCTTTAGTCAGATCATATAGGTATTATAGTTCAGGGGAAATCATTATAATTATGTACTGTACATAAAAAAAATTGTATTATTTATAAAATGTAAATATGCAATATTTTGATAAGTGATGGTGAGTTATTGGTATAATATTGACAATACAGCCTTTTAAAATGTTTGGGTTAAATTATATGTACTGTACATAAAAAATGTGTATGACTTCAAAAATTTGTATTATAGTACTTATGTTACTATATTGAGCCAGCTGACTTATAATTTTTTGGCCCATGTTGGGAGGGGGGTTGACTCCAATCAACCCTTATTTAGCTACGCCACTGATCCCAGTCACACTATCACTACCCCTCGCCCCTCTTCCTGGCGCTAACACAATAGACCATAAGGGGAATTAGGGACGAGAACACAGGAGCATTTGTGCCCCCCCCCCCGCCCCCTTCCCCACGAAGACCATAACTACACTACCTAATATGATATATTAAATAAAATTAATTTATAGTTTTATTATTATGAATAGGTCAAAAAGTCACTTTTAACACTTAAATTTTCCAAAATTTGAACACAAAATGATCTCATGATGCCACTTTTAGCGCTTAAATTTTACCAAATTTGAACACAGGATCAGCTCAAAACGTCACTTGTAACGCTTGAATTTTACAAATTTTCCTGGGGGATGGCTCCTACACCTCGCTAGGGATAATTTCCCCCCCTTTCCAGAAAATAATTCTAAATCCACCCCTGCAATAGACTCACCCAGTCATCCTAACATAAATCTATTTTGGACTTTCACCGATAATCCTATAAAATAATTTAATAAGTAATTACGGAACTTGTACATATTGTGAAACAGAGTATTCACATTGCTTGTAAATTAATAAATCAGCTTACTCGTGCGTGTTTATTAGTGTATTTTCTGGGTTACCAATGGGGGGTCGTAACCCCCTGACTACACCTCTGAATTAATACATAAGTGTATAACCCGAACGGGTATTGAGAAGTGGTGCTTTTATATATATATAAAAACACACACACAAACACGTAAGACCCGCTACCGTTAGGCTTAAACAAAGAATAGGCCCTGAATATGTATTAAATTTATTGTTACTAATTTTTTGAAAGTGAAAACTTCTTTAGGCGGGTTGAGCGATTTTTGGTAGGGGAAAATATTATGGGTTCGCGTCACCGACATACTAATGATATCTATAGCTATGAGTATGACGTAAAATCTATGACTATGGCACCAGACTGGCGCACGCGCAGTGGCCTGTGTACACGCATACACATATATACACCAACACATTGTATATACTCGACTGTATGATGTGCGCATAGGACGCCTTTTGGATGGGTATTATCTTGTGAGTTCGCGTCACCGACATGTTGTAATAGCAGTATATCTGTAGCTATAAGGGTGACATGTTGTGCAATATTAGTGCTGTGTTTATCTATACAAGTAAAGTTAAATTGACTACGTGGAAAGTTCAATGTGTGTATACTGTGCATTGTTTAAATAGTGTTTTTTAGTTTGATTATTATTTTAGTTGTTTAGTAGTAGGATCACTGTGCAGTAATACAGTGAGTACTAAATATCGATGGCTCTAAGGTAAAAGGTTGTAACCCTCAAAAAATTGAAATCTTAGATTTTGGTATATTTCCATTTGTTTTTGTTACAGTTACATGTAGGTAAAGTGCTGTAACTCTCAGACAAATATTAATGGAAATATAGCACTTTATTTTTTTGGGTAGCCCTCATCCAGCACAGATGTTGGAAGGGAAAAGGCAGTAAGCCTCATGCTATAGGCTTACAACGTTTTACCTACGCAAGTTTCATAGACAGGCTTAGTCGTATGCCACATCCAGTGAGGTTTACACCTCTTTACTTCCATGTTCCTTCCTTGATAGATCAGCTGTTTTATGAGGGTTACACAATTTAATAACATCACTGTCTTGCATTTCTGATTTTAGTTTACAGTATTTCTTTCATAGACGTGCCTGGCTTTCAGACTTTGTGGGGGACAAAGACACAAAATATTGTAAGTGATTTAACACTCTCTTATAATAATTGTTTATATACTTAGTATAAACAACGCGTACACTAGCAATACTTTTAAATTCAGTTTCATATTCAATATAAATGTATCAGATGAACATTAATACCAATTCAAAAATTTTCCTTTAACTCAGATTAAAATAACAATCTTTTTTCTTAGTTGTTCAAAATTTTAAATAACTATAGCCCTATCTGCAAGAGTATTAGTAATTTTGTATTAAATAAATAATAGGAACTATATTTAGTGTACCACACTGACAACACAACTTATAAATAAAATACTTATATGCCATACAAAATACTTATTTTAAATTAGCATAGGCTTCACCAAACACACTTTCTTCGTTTATTAACTACAATAAACTTGTTCATAAGATTATGAATGCTTATCTTGTCCAACATATCTTTATGTGTGTGACACACAGCCACATGATTAATGCGCCTATGTGTCATATTGTTCCTCAAGTATGTTTTAAGGCGACGTAACGAACTAAATGATCTTTTCGCCTCACATGATGAGCTTGGAACAACCAGCAGTATATGCAACAGAACCTCAACATTACTGAGCATTGCTCTCACTTCAGGAGATAGCCTTCGAAATGCGGTTAGGGCATCTTCAACACAAGTAGGTGCACTTAAACGAAAAAACATGTTTTGTTCAATTTAAAAATCTTTCTCGTTAATTTCAGGATACATTTTCAGCATTGGGTTTATTTCTCCTTTTAAAAGACTCCTTTCCCATTTTCTCATGTGATCAAGTCCTTCTTGATCAAATCTTGACTTTAAACCTCCAACAGCTGTGTCTATAATGGTAAAATACTCATGGCGAAAGTAGTCCTCGACTGAAGTAGAAGTGAACGTTGTAGCAGAACCTGTGTAACGCATTGGTGGTTTCTTCTGTCTTGGTAGAGAAAGAGGCTGCAGGTTGTTGGTAACAATGATTTTGTTAGCTTCTCCCCAAATTAATAAAAACTCGTCATTTTCTCTGAGTATTTGTAAACTAGAAGACACTATTTCTATGGCCTGCATAAGTCCGGAAGTACTCATTTTTCTTCCCTGAAAAGATTTATTCAAAATTTCTAAATTATTTATTATTTTCCTTGCCATAAGGAAGCCTAAAACAGTCTCTCCTGACTCAAACACTTTGAATAACCCACTTGCTGACTGTGATTTGCTTCAATAGACAGTGCTTCAAGTGTTTGTAAAATCATTGAATAGTTTTCCAGAATCTCTTCAATCGGAGTACCTCTGTATATCCACCTGGTCGGACAAAGGGGCTTAATGCTGGCATTAGATGTCAAAGGACCATTAAAAGTAGCTTCTCGGATATTAATAAACTTGGTTTTAGCTGTCAATGATTGTGAAAACAAAACTCCAAGTTCATGGGCCCATTGCATTGAATTCCTCACAGTAATTGATGTATCACATGCATCCCTTGTTACCAAGTTAGTGCAGTGCGCCCCACAGTGAACAAACACGGCTAGAGGCTGTCTATCCTTTATTATAGACTGTACTCCTTTGTTGATCCCACTCATATTTGGAGCACCATCATAGGTTTGTCCACGCAAGTTCGAAAGAGGTAGTTGAACTCTGGTCATTATATCAAAAAGAATGGCGGCAATCGACTCCCCAATTGTTTTACTAGCACTGTATAGCCCCAAAAAACTTTCATGAGGCTCTAAGTTTTCATCAACCCAACGCACACATATACTAAGCTCTTCAGTCCCAGTAATATCACGTGTACCATCACAAATCAAAGAAAACAAATTCAATTTGGAAGATTGAATTTCAGCACAAAGATTTCTCACAATTTCATTACCCATTATTTCCAAAATCTCATTTTGAATTTTTCCATCTGTGTATACCTCTCGTTCCTTATTCAACCAATCTGCAAGATAGGAATCATCATCGGAACGTAGTTTAAGAAGATGAAATATTATTATTATTATTGTTTAACGGCCCTTCGACACATTTAGGTCATTAGGGCCTTGAAATATATTAAAAGCATAATAAAATCCCCATAGGGGAAAGAGATAAAACATTCACCATCTGAGACACTCCATAGGAGTGCTCAAATGGACTCTTGGTATAAATTAAGTGATACACCTGCTAAAAAAAACCCACAAGTGTATCACTCCAATAAAAAGACAAAACAAACATATTAAAATATAACACGTTAAAAAGACAAAACATGTTAAAATGATAATACGTTAAAAAGACAAAACAACATGTTAAATTGTAATAAAACCGTTAAAAAGATCTCAATATGAGATAATATCCAAAAGAGCCACTTTATAAAAGTGACTCAAATGGCATTAAAAAGATCCGCCTGGCGTATAAAACGGAGTAAACAAATAACTCCATCCGCACTATCGCGTAATAAAAAACGTGTCACCTTTAAAATCAAGAGCCAGGCGGATAGGGGCTAGTTTGCGACACTCCACCAAAATGTGATGCACACTAAGGGGAGTATCACAAAACTCACACACTGCAGGCGGATCCCCTCTTAGTAAAAAACTAAGGGTCAATGAAGTATGCCCGACGCGGAGTCTCGTCACGATGACCTCCTCTCTTCTAGACTTTCGTATAGAAGAGGGCCATCGCGACACACCGTCCCTGATGGACAGCAGCTTGTTCTGAGCAGGGGTCGAGACCCACTGCTCGTGCCAGGTGCGTAAGACTCCACGCCGATCATAACCCTTTAGATCTAAAAACATGACACCCAGACTCGCCTCCGGAGGCAGGCGTGCTGCCTCCTTGGCTGCCTGGTCCGCCAGTTCATTTCCTGGAAGACCAGCGTGACCAGGAATCCAGCAAAAGGCGAGCCGGGTGATTAATGAATCGATTTTTAAAATTTGCTCATGTATCATCTGCACGAGGGGATTCCAGGAGTAGAGAGTGGACAATGCCAACAGAGCACTCATGGAATCCGTGCAGATGAGGACAGAACGGTGACTACTTCGGTAAACAAAACACAAAGATTTAAAAATGGCATACAATTCAGCCGTAAAAACACTGGTTTCTTTAGGTAAACCAAATTTAAAATTGGATCCTTCCACAACAAAAGCACATCCCACGGAGGCTCCAGATTTAGAGCCGTCAGTGTAGATGCGCTCGAATCCGTGAAAGCGAGTGGAGAGAAGCTCATTAAAGGTCCTCTCATATACAAAGTTTGGGGTGGTCGCTTTAGGGAACTTGGCAAGATCAAAATGGCATTTATGAGGGCGTATCTTCCAGGGAGAAACACGACCTGGGGATGTGGGGATAGCCTTTGGCAGGACTATCCCACACGTGTCGAAAACAGATAGCATCCGGATCCCAACCGGCCTTGTACTACGCCATTTAGTTTCATACAAGACACGGTTAGGGGATGAAATACAGGGCGGTAAGCAACATTATTTGGCATGCAATGCAGTTTCGAGACGTAAGACACCAGGAGGTAAGACCGCCGGTAAGAAAGAGGGGGCTCACCGGCGTCAGCACAGATGCTGACGACTGGACTGGTACGAAAAGCACCAGTAGCCAGTCGAATGCCAGCATGGTGGACGCTATCGAGCATCTTTAACGCCGAGGGTCTAGCGGAACCATATACAAAACTGCCGTAATCAAGTTTTGATCTCACCAAGGCTCTATAGAGACGCATCAAGGTTTCCCTATCAGCACCCCAAGAGCGACCACTCACAACTTTAAGTAAATTCAAAGCTTTAATACACCTCGCTTTCAGGTCTTTGATGTGGGGGATCCAAGTTAGTTTAAAATCGAATAAAAGTCCCAGGAACCTTACGGTCTCGGAGACAGGTAAAACAACGTTGTTCATTAAAATATTGGGGGCTGGCTGTATTCCACGTAATCTATGGAAGTGGACGACAGTCGTCTTGGCCGCAGAGAAACGAAAGCCATTACGAGATGCCCACAACCATAGATTGTTTACAGCGAGTTGTATCTGTCGTTCAGCTCTGTGGAGACTTGATGAACTGCAATAAATTGCGTAGTCATCCACAAAAAGACATGAACGGACAGGTACGTGCACGTTGTCCACGATGCTATTTATCGCGATGGCGAATAACGTAGTGCTTAAAATACTACCCTGAGGCACCCATTTTCTTGAATAAAATCATCGGATAAGGTGTTGTTTAACCTTACCCGGAAGTGTCTATCCGACATAAAATTAGATATAAAAATAGGGAGGTTCCCCCGGAACCCCCAATTAAACAGGGTTTTTAAAATGCCGTACCGCCAGGTGGTATCGTACGCTTTCTCCAGATCGAAGAAGACAGCCAGAAGATGCTGCTTATGGAGAAAAGCGTCACGAATAGCCGTCTCTAGACGGACAAGGTGATCCACCGTGGATCGGTTACGGCGAAAACCACATTGAATATTAGATATCAGATTGCGGGATTCTAAATACCATATAAGTCGCTTATTAATTATTTTTTCCAATATTTTACACACACAACTAGTTAAAGCTATCGGTCTATGGCTAGTTGGCTCTAATTTATCTTTGCCACTTTTATATATAGGTATAACGGTTGCTTGCCTCCATAGTGAGGGGAACTGCTGAGATTCCCAAACACTATTATAGAGGTCTAAAAGAAGTGCCTGTCCGGCAGGGGGCAGCTGACGCAACATCTCATAATGAATGTCGTCTGGACCAGAGGCTGTGCTGCCGGCCTGGGACAGGGCATAGGTAAGTTCATCTTTGGTAAAGGGGGAGTTATAATCCTCCCCCCGACTTCGACCAAAATCCATAGCATGGCGCTCGATGTTCCGCTTATAAACTGCGAACTCGTTAGTGTAGCTCGCAGTGCTAGAAATAGCGGCGTACATCGAGCCCAATACATTAACGACTTCCTCAGGGGAGGAGACAAGTGAACCGTTAGACATGAGGGCAGGTATATTGTTATTGGAATTGTTGCTATTACGTAATTTACGGATATTATCCCAAACTTTAGTTGTGGAGGTGGATATTGTAAGGGTTGAAATAAATTTTCTCCAAGACTCTCTTCTGCTTTCACGAATGATACGGCGAGCTCGAGCACGTAGAATCCGGAATGACTCCAGGTTCTCCAAAGTAGGACGTCGGTGAAAAAGACGTAGGGCCCTTCGACGGTCAGAAATAGCCAACCGACACTCCTCGCTCCACCAGGGAACGGGACGGTGGCGCGGATTTGGCGAGGATTTAGGGATGGAGGCCCTCGCCGCCGCGATGACCGTCGAAGTAAAATACTCAGTCTTAACATCGACGTCAGGAGAAGGGGATTCGTGGAAAACCGCGAGCTCGCGGAATTTATCCCAGTCGGCACGTTTAATCACCCATTGGGGAACTCGTGCTGTACTTGGGCAATCTTGGAGTGGGGAAAGCAGTACAGGGAAGTGATCGCTTCCACATAGGTCCGTATGGACATCCCAAAGGAAGAGGGCAGCGATACCTGGGCTACATAAAGTTAGGTCGATGGCAGAGGATACACCATTAAAAGTGGAGAAGTGTGTCTGGGTCCCGGTGTTCATTAGCACCAGGTTTCCCGAGACAAGAATATCCTCTACCATCCTCCCGCGGGCATCTGTAAAATTAGATCCCAACACCAGGTTATGCGCATTAAAGTCCCCCAAGATGATATAGGGGGCGGGAAGTTGCATAAAGAGGGCCTCTAAGCTCCTCTTTGAAATACGTTCACCTGGCGGGAGGTATATGCAGCATACTGTCATCTCCAAAGCAAGGGAGACTCGGACAGCGATAACTTGGAGATCTGAAACGATGTTAATATTTTTGTGATATATATTGCTTCGTGCGAATATAGCCACACCTCCGCTAGCCCGATCAAAGAAAGGCTTGTCGGTACGATAGACTTCGTACCCACGAAGCATCGGGTTGTCATTTGGGCGGAAGTGGGTCTCCTGCAAACACAAGATGGAAGGATGCAGGGAAGAAATTTGTTGTTTAATTTCCTCTACACGAGCATAGAAACCCCTACAATTCCATTGTAGTAGCGACATAAGTTATTAGTATAAAATTTAGTTATCCTCGCAATCCATGACACTATCTCTTAAAATTAAAAATTGGTTGAGGGCCTTTTTAGGTCCTCTTGCATTTCCCAGTCTCTCCTGGACCTCCCGCTTTAGGAGAGGCTTCGATTTACTTTGGAGAGACTGGGTAGTCGGATACTTGCGCGAAGGCTTTGTTAAGGCCTTCGACGCTTTTTTACTATTATTCTTTTCGGCGGTCTCTCGCTGGTCCTTCTGCAAGGCACCAGTTGGACTCGCCTTTACGGCCTCACCTGTTTCGCCACTCATCCCGGCCTCTGGAGGCCCAGAGGCGAGAGTGAGCGACTCAAGAGTGGCCGCATGCAATTTATTTCCCCGAGGAGGGCTCGGGAAGTTCCCCGAGGGGGGCTCGGGGGTGTTTCCCGAGGGGGTTCGGGGGAGTTCGCCGGGGGGGGGCTCGGAAGTGTTCCCCGAGGGGGTCTCCTCGGGGGTACAGGTGGTGGAGGCGACTGTTGTGAAGGTGTCGCCACTTGTTTTATATTTTGCATCACCATAGTTTATGCTGGTTTTTTTGTTGAGTCTCGAATAGAGACGAGTGGCACAGGTCGTGTAGGAGACTTCACAATATTAACTGCGCAGTGGCAGTTAGGGCAGTTTATATTTTGGCCAACAATTTGGCTGTAGGAGCTTTGAAATACCGGAGCTGGTAGTGCAGTAAACTCTTTGCGTGCCTGGGCATAAGGGATCTTCTTTTCTGTTTGGATCTCCAGGACTTTTTTTTCTACTTTCCAATTCGTACAGGACCGAGACCAGGCAGAATGAGGACCCTTGCAATTAATGCAGAATTTAGGAGACTCGCATGGTTGTTCGTGAGCCTCCTGTCCACAATCTGCACAGGTTGGCTTACCACGGCATCGCAGCTTCGTATGCCCAAATTCCTGGCACTTAAAACAGCGCCGAGGGTTGGGGACATACGGCCGGACCCTAAGCACGTGGAAGCCAGCTCGGACCTCCTTTGGTAAGGAAGTAGTGGCAAATGTTAGGATATAACTGTCAGTATTCTTCACTACATCGTTCCTTTTGATGGTAATCCTATATACTTCGGTGACATGTTGAGGGGAAAGCTCCTCACAGATGTCCTCAATGCTTACGCAGTCGAGGTCATAGCAAGTGACCACTCCCTTGCAAACATTGAGGAACCTGTGCGGCTCCACCTTCACCTTTAAATGATTCGAGGGGCTCAACGGTATTGTAGTTATTGCCATTATTTTCTTTGTCTGAAGGTCGTTTTCAGTCTGGATCATAATCGTACCATCGCGCAGTTTTCTAATTGAAACCCCAGACTCGGCAGCTCCACTTATCACTCTTTCGAGGACAAATGGGCTGACACGCCTGAGGTTCTCATTATCATCCATTCGAGACATTACCAGGAAGCGGGGCTGGGGCCTCACCACTTCCTGGATTTTTTCAATTAAAGGGCTGGACGGCCTTACCCGTTTCCGCCTCTTATCTATATTACGACCCTGCGAGGGTCCGGGCAGTGAGTTGCCAGCAAGGTTTGGCAGTACGGTGCCAGCGGCGACAATGTTGTCGGCCATGCCATTATTGGGGACAACCTACACAATACTCGGATCGTAGACCCAGGGTGACCCAAGTTGGTACTACCACATTTGGCCCTGTTAACTGTCCCGACGAGAGGCCCTATGCGTCGCTAGACATGACAACCTTCGCATAGAGCATCGCCGAGAGAGAGGTCATCGCAGCAAGTGGGTGTAGGAAAGTGCCAATTTTACGTCCGGGCCCTCATGAACGCAACCGATCTTTTCCCAAAGTAGGGTACCCGGTTATTGTCATCCCTAAGGCCCTTCTACTAAGGTATTGCAACCGGCGCACTTTCATTCAGGAGCTCAAAGCAGTGGTATCCTATAATAAACAGAGAAGAGCCGGGTTAGTAGCCAAGGTCGTCAACGGAAAGGCCAAAGGCCTCCGTGCAGGATGAACGGCAGGGGGAAGGGAAGAAAAATGTAAGGATAGATATAGCGAAGGGGGAAGAGTTAAGAAAAGAAAGGGGGGAAAGTGAAGGAAGAAGAAAATGATGTGAAAGGAAAGATATAGGATAGGTTTGTCCTGCACGAGGTACATCCTGCACAGAAGCCTCCCCTTTTAGTCGCCTCTTACGACAAGCAGGCGTTACTGCGGGACTATTCTAAACCCCGTCCCGCAGGGGGGAAGAAGATGAAATAAGTTTCCACTTTCTTGTTGATTTCCTCTTAAAGCTAAGCCTTGCACGGCTAAATATTTAATTGAAGTGAAAATTTTCAAAAGACATTCCCTAGAAATCTTACGTTCAGAAACTAAAGAAGAGTTTAACTGGTTATCAATCGGGTTTTTCAGCTGTCTATAACTTAAAACTGCTTGTAAATGACTATCTGATTTTTCATGTGAACGAAACTTGTCCAATGCCTTTTTCCAGTTTTTAAATCCATTTCTAGAAAACGCCGGATCCATTTTCCTAGCAAGATTTTTATCAGGACATAATTTATTATATCTATTACAATAAAAACAAAGAGCTCCATCGGCACTGTTTTTAGAGGCATCTATATGCAGCCAAGTGAACTCCTTATACTATGCTGGTTGAAACCGAAGTATTTTTACTTTTAAATTCTGAGTTGGAAATTTGGTTGGTATTGTAACTGGCTGGTTTGGTGCAGATATGTATTACTTTCACAAATATTAACTTGTGATTGATTAAACAAATTTTCTGTTTTATTAAAATTTAAGTTGGTTTGAATGGACTTTACTTCAGACTCGCCAAAGCGGTGTTTTTTTTAGGAGATTGTAGTTCAGTTGGTGAATCCTGTTCTCTTTTGATTAAGAAACGATCCATGCTCAAAATATTTCTCAAATCACGCTGATTTATATTAAGTTCACTTTTACACACAAACACATTAGCAAATACGACATAAACTCATTTATTTGCAAAACATTTAACAACACCACACGCCACACTATTTATTCTTAACATTCACAAGATTGCTGCAACTATTCGAAAAAGTTAAGAACTTGCAAATAAAATAAAATAATTTACTAATACAATAACAGTGTCACCAGCCTAAAAACTATTTTAGCAGCGCTAGTGTCTATACAAATGAAGCAAGTTCCGCCTATTTAATAAGGTCATTTAAATTTAAAATAACCAATTTCAAGAATTTAAAAAAACTATTCAAAAAATCAATAAATTCTCTATTGAATTTAAGGGTAAACTTTTGGGGGGGACGTGTCCCCCCCGGCCCCTCTACCAGGCACATATACCACAAAATAAAATAAAATCATGCTCACCACACATAAATGCCTACAACAAAGTTTAGAAAAATTATATTCAATACACTATCACAATATATCACTAAACAAATTAAAATCATGCCCATTACACACACATATCTCTAAATAAAGAAAAATCATAATCATTTCACTTATATACAGTGGTGGACCTACGGTATGGCAGATTTTTCAAGTGCCCTGGGCGCCACTTAACGGGGGCACGTCACTAAATAGTTTCTATTTACTCAATTATTGTAATTTATTATACTTTTTTATTCCAAATACTTTATATTGTAACAACTAAAAATGATTTAAAATATAAAACTACTAAATCAAACGTTAAATATTTGTTTTTGTACAAACTGTAGCTAAATCCATGAGATTCATACTGAAATGGCCTAAATAAGATCACATACTAATTCTCGTCAGAATTTGGCCGTTGAGACAGAACCTTTGTGCCCTAGGTTCGCTCTAAGGGCGTATTTCAACATTTTTTTTTCAAGTGTAGTTTAAATATTATCTAAAATTGAGAATATATTAAACAAATTACTAACAACACAATCATATTTGTTTTATGACATTTGAGGTCGCTTTGATTTTTATTGAAGATTAAAGAAAATTTTAACAGAAATGGAAAAA
This sequence comes from Timema cristinae, assembly GCA_039000515.1. NCBI lineage: Eukaryota > Metazoa > Arthropoda > Insecta > Phasmatodea > Timematidae > Timema > Timema cristinae. The sequence continues at coordinate 119,872 of JBCFYV010000549.1, read as the reverse complement.
AAGAAGGATGAAAAGGAGCTAAAAGAGTGTCAGTCACAGTTTTATGACAATCCTGCTGTGGTGGTTGACACAAGAGTAATGTTCAACAAGGAATAAGTGAGACAAACAGCCTGGTATTGTTAGTGAATTCGCACAATCACTCACTCAAAGAAAGGTATGAAAAACGCTGCGCCTGTGGTTGTGAAGTCGGAGCCCAAAATCAGATGGAGTGCAAGGATAAAACCAATGAAGCCGGTTAAAAAGTACCTTGAGAAGATACTTAGAGCTATCCAGGACATTACAGACGATGGAAATGAAACCAGTGAAATAAGAAGTGACTTACTTTGACTTTCTTATTGATGCCAAGGGACTGTGTTATGCTGACGATATTAAAGATTCAAACGAGAAGTGTGAACATTTGGGAAAATTTTATAGTTGTTTGTTGATGGACAACAACTATATGAAGAAATTTTAGATTGTCAAATGTTTTTTCAAGTTGGGCCAACATGAAAATATCAAGACTTGAAGAACTTCCAGATTGTATTGCTTAGTATGCAGATGAGAGCGTTTTCCACAATCTTCACAGTGCTATTCAGATACTGCTAACCATCGTCAGCTGTGAGATCTGAAACTAATACCTTCGTATTTGAAAGTCTTCATGGGTCAAAGCTGATTGTGTGATTTGCTCTCTTGATTGTGTAAAGAGAAAAACAGAAACACTAGACTTTAAGACATCATAGATCAATTTGCGTCAGTAAAAACAAGGAAGGTGCATTGATAGTTTTCTTATGTTGCCATAATGTGTTAATTATAAAATGAATGAGTTTGTCTTATTTTTGAGCAGATATTGTGGTAAAGTTGTTTAAAAAACAGGTGTCAGGTGTTTGGACAGAGGCGCAATTTCAGTGCTTGCCATAGGTGCTATTTTATGTAAATCCACCATTGCGTACATCACAAAATAAAGACCTCTCATGTTCATTTAAAGTTTATTAACTAATGAAGGGAAATTATGGTCAGTAATGTTCAAAATACGATGAAAAACAAACTGAAGGGAAATATTCTTATCTATACTCCACCGAGGAGTAAAACAAAATTTCATCCATTCACAACCCAATTAAGATATTTTCTTATTGATGGCTGGTCATAAATTTAAATATTTGTTTTCTCTAAAAGGTGTCCCTTATTGGCAATCCTCGATCATATCTGGAATCAAGTATCTCTGGAAGCAAACTATCCATATAAAATCTGAATAAATTAGGCTCCATTTCACTTTTCCAGAAGATGTCATCCCTCTCAATTTTCGTGAAGGACATTCCTTTTCTTGTCCAGACAACAAAGTAACACCACCATCTTTCAGTAATGTGTAATTGTCCTTGCACTTGGTAATAATAACTATCTCTTTTTTTAAAGGATATCATTTCCTCGTAATGTGCAAACCTTGATTTTATGGCTTCATTTGGTGTAAAATCTTTCGCCGATGCAGGGCACTTAATTTCGACAATAGCATCATCACCTATAAATCCATTGGGAGATGCTGCAATAAGTGATATATCTATGTAGACTACCAACCCCACCCTTTCAACTTTTACTCCACTTACTTTTACTTCTTCTAAAGCTTCTATTGCCATAGGTTCATGTTCAACACCATATCGAGTCCTATCATTCCCAAAGAATGTTCCATGTAACATAGTCTTTACTTGATTTGCCTTTGATGTGGTTTGTCTCATTTTGCAAATTTTACCAAACCATGAAGCTGTCACTCTCTTCCTTCGCTGTCTTCTCCATTCTTCATTCTGACTTTGTTCAACTGTTTCATAAATCAAGGCCTTCCACTGCTCTTCTGTCATACACAAACTACAAATAAAATGTTCTTTCTTCATATTATAGTCTTCTTCATAGAGGTCAGCTTTAGCCGGAATATCCAGAACCCCAAAATACTCATCTGGACCTGAAGACTTCTTTTGTGGTTTTCTGAGGGGAGGGTACTGCAATTTCCGCTTGGTGCTTGCATTTCGACGTTTAACTTTCCGTGTGACAAATCTTTTAGTGTTTACTCCAGGACTGACAATATCCACCTTTTTGTGCAGGAGTCTGTGTAGTGTAGGACCTTTGTTGAGGGAAGTTAATGCTGCTGTACAGCGAACTTGATAAGAGCCCTTCAAAGCATAATTAATGCGCTTTCCGCCGATGAATTTGGCAACTACACTATTAAATGACTCTGCAATATTATTACTAACGTTAAAGATTAGGCTCTGAGCATGGAATGCCAAGGAATTACAAGCACTAACTATATCTTCCCATAAGCCATATTTTTTTTAACTCTGGCACTAAATTTGTTTCACCTTCTTTTGGTCCCTGACAAAAATATCCTCGCTCCCCACACCGAGAATGATCACCAAAAACATAACTTGGCCCATTACTTACGTCTTCCTTTAGTTGTTTGACATTTTCATGATGAGGGAAAGGTTGTACTTGACGATATTTTATTGCCTCAGTTACAGCATATCGCATTCTTAAAACTCTTTGTTGAATGGATGACCTAATAATTCCAGTAATTGTACCTAGTTGGCTCTTTCCTCTTTTCCCAATTTCCTTTACCCTATTCACATAGTTGCAAAGAATATGATTTTCACATTCAATCTTGTTTATCTCGAAATCAGGACCATACGGCTTGGCTATGCTCAAACGTTTCATGACACTGCTGTCCCCATCTCCTAAAAAAATAATAAAATCCACTTATTAATTCAATATCATACTGGTAAGTCAAGCTCATTTATTAATATTAATTTTTGTTGGGTTCCCGATGAAATAACTGGATTATGAATTAAAACTTTTTGATGTCATGACATTAACTAATTGTTTAAAGTGCTATGTTAAGTTACTTATAAGTTCAGCATACACAATTCCATACATTGGTATACTTTGAACCCATCAACTATGATGTCAGCTTACATCGCAGTGGCAGATTGTGTCCAATTTTTATAGCATATGTGTTCTTTAGCAGGTTTTTCTTGAGAAGATGCTCTTTCACAAATAGAGCAATAGGAGTTGTGAACACCCATGTATAACACCTTTTTTGTTTTGAAGCCAACAATGCATGCCTAGTATCATAAACAAAATTTAGTGTAGGGTATATTTACCTACAGGACCATTAAAATACTTTTAACTGAAAAGCAAAGACAAAATTGAGTTTTAAAAGTTTATTTAGTGATTACTATATTATATTAAATAATATATCTAGCTCAACACAAAGTTCTACATCTCAATACTAAGTGTTATATATAACTTACCACTCCTGAGAGAGCGTCGTATTTGCTCTTATAAGATCTTTTGCACCATACTTCATCTGCCATAACAGTTATCATTGGTCGACCCTCTTTGTCCACATTTCCGCCTTTGACAGCCAATGCTGCTTCCTCACGCGCGGTAGCCATCATTTCATCAGAAGCAATGCTTCCTAGGTATTCACCTACTTCTTGGGTATCTTTTGGTACATAGGATTGCCCATACAAGGCATATCTAGTACTGCAGACAACTCTTCCATCTGAAAAAAACCTTGGCCTGTGTTAATAATGCCAGCCACCATTGCGGTATTAACATTCATCGGTGAGTTGGAGTTTTCAGTATGGAGTGTTTCGAGAACACCACACATCTTGCACTGCAAGTGTAGTGTGCTGCAGAAGCCATTCCTTGTTTCGCCTGTAATATTCATATTTGAAAATGTGCAGTCAAACCTTTTATGCTTTATGGCTTGATTACATTCCAAAAAGTACTTTAAGTCGAATATTCTGCGTCCTTCTATGATAGAGGGTGTTTTTAAAACATTTGTGTCCCTAGAAAGAAATACAAAACAAATGTGCACTGTAGCTTGAGGTATTTAATGCAAGGAGTGGAACTGTAACCAGATCCATAAATGTTAACTGATAGCTTTGGCACGAAGATTGAACCCCGGACCTTTGGTTTAGCACATACGGAATCAATTTTCATGTACATGTATAATTTTTCAACTAATTGAATACAAGGCCTAAATTAAATTGATCACCTTCCCACTGCCATGATTTTGCTAATCTTAATTTTAACCTGTGATATTTAATTAGTGTTTATTTTATTACATTCATAATTCTAGATATTGTATTTCAGCTTCTAGTTGTATTTTTATAAGGTGACACTCCTATTAAATATGTATCATATTTAATCAGGGTAGCTTGGTAACAATTTAATTCAAAATTTGAAATTAATTTATTGTTCACTAAAATAAGTTAACACTAAAATGAGTACTGTAATATTTACTGTTGTGAAGACAATGGTGTCTGTGGCACATCTTCCGGGAAAATATCCATTATAATTTCTGTTTCTGAATTAACAGAAGTGTATTGTATGGTATTATCTAGAGATGTGGGGTTAGACGACTCTAAATTTGTAGGGAGAATACTTTCAATAGTGTCACCATCAGTTAAGCTACAGGATGGCATTTCTGAATGTCAAGGGGGGTTTATTTGAAATGTATCGATTGTAGAATTCCTGAAAAAAAAAATTATTGATGTAAAAATAATAATTTGTAATAAATAAATCTTTGACTAAAGTTTTTGTTGAATTTATGTCTTGAGCCTACTTTAATTTTTTCATTAAATTATTATTATTATTATTATTATTATTGTGGTTTGGAGGCCCATCGACACATCGAGGTCATTAGGGCCTTGAAATATATTTAAAACATAATAAAATCCCCATAGGGGAGAGATATAGTCATTCACCACCTGAGACAGTCCATAGGAGTGCTCAAATGGCCTCAAAGTACAATTGAGTGAAACACCTGCTAAAAAAAACCACAGGTGTATCACTCTAAGAAAAAACAAAACAAACATATTAAAACAATATATTAGTTAAAAAGACAAAACTAACATGTTAAAATAATTATTTTATTAAAGTTTGTTAACATGGATAAAACGACAAGACAAACACATTAAAGTATACTAAAATGTTAAAAAGGGTCTCAATATGAGATAAAATCCAGATGAGCCACTTTATAAAAGTGACTCAAATGGCACTAAAAAGACTCGCCTGGCGTATAAAATGGAATAAACAAATAACTCCTTCAGCGCTGTCGCGTAATAAAAAACGAAGGTCACCTTTAAAATCAAGGGCCAGGCGAATAGGGGAATATCTGCGACACTCCACCAAAATGTGGTGCACACTAAGGGGAGCATCGCAAAATTCACACACTGGAGGTGGATCCCCTCTGAGTAAAAATCCGTGGGTTAGAAATGTATGCCCGACACGGAGTCACGTCACGATGACCTCCTCTCTCCTAGACTTTCGTATAGAAGAGGGCCATCGCGACACACCGTCCCTGATGGACCGCAGCTTGTTCTGAGCAGGGGTCGAGACCCACTGCTCGTGCCAGGTGCGTAAGACTCCACGCCGAACATAACCCTTTAGATCTAAAAACATGACACCCAGACTCGCCTAAGGAGGCACGCGTGCTGCCTCCTTGGCCGCCAGTTCATTTCCTGAAAGACCAGCGTGACCAGGAATCCAGCAAAAGGCGAGCCGGGTACTTACATGAGCAAATTTTAAAAATTGATTCATTATCATCTGCACGAGGGGATTCAAGGAGTAGAGAGTGGACAAAGCCAACAGAGCACTCATGGAATCCGTGCAGATGAGGACAGAATGGTGACTACTTCGGTATACAAAACACAAAGATTTAAAAATCGCATATAATTCAGCCGTAAAAACACTGGTTTCTTTAGGTAAACCAAATTTAAAATTGGATCCTTCCACAACAAAAGCACATCCCACGGAGGCTCCAGATTTAGAGCCATCAGTGTAGATGCGCTCAAATCCGTGAAAGCGAGTGGAGAGGAGCTCATTAAAGGTCCTCTCATATACCAAGTTTGGGGTGGTCGCTTTAGGGAACTTGGCAAGATCAAAATGGCATTTCGGAGGGCGTATCTTCCAGGGAGAAACTCGACCTAGTGATGTGGGGATAGCCTTTGACAAGACAATCACACGTTTCGAAAACCGATAGCATCCGGATCCCAACCGGCCTTGTACTACGCCATTTAGTTTCATACAAGACACGGTTAGGGGGATGAAACACAGGGCGGTAAGCAACATTATTTGGCGTGCAATGCAGTTTCGACACGTAAGATGCCAGGAGGTAAGACCGCCGGTAAGAAAGAGGGGGCTCACCGGCGTCGGCACAGATGCTGACGACTGGACTGGTACGAAAAGCACCAGTAGCCAGTCGAATGCCAGAATGGTGGACGCTATCGAGCATCTTTAACGCCGAGGGTCTAGCAGGAACCATATACAAAACTGCCGTAATCAAGTTTTGATCTCACCAAGGCTCTATAGAGGCGCATCAAGGTTTCCCTATCAGCACCCCAAGAGCGACCACTCACAACTTTAAGTAAATTCAAAGCTTTAACACACCTCGCTTTCAGGTCTTTGATGTGGAGGATCCAAGTTAGTTTAAAATCGAATAAAAGTCCCAGGAACCTTACGGTCTCGGAGACAGGTAAAATAACGTTGTTCATTAAAATATTGGGGGCTGGCTGTATTCCGCGTAATCTATGGAAGTGGACGACAGTTATCTTGGCCGCAGAGAAACGAAAGCCATTACGAGATGCCCACAACCATAGATTGTTTACAGCGAGTTGTATCTGTCGTTCAGCCCTGTGGAAACTTGATGAACTGCAATAAATTGCGTAGTCATCCACAAAAAGGCATGAACGAACAGGTAAGCGCACGTTGTCTACAATGCTATTTATCGCAATAGCGAACAACGTGCATCTCAAAGGACTGCCCTGGGGCACCCCATTTTCTTGAATAAAATCATCGGATAAGGTGTTGTTTAACCTTACCCGGAAGTGTCTATCTGACATAAAATTAGCTAAAAAAATAGGGAGGCTCCCCCGGAACCCCAAATTAAAAAGGTTTTTTAAGATGGCGTAACGCCATGTCGTATCGTACGCCTTCTCCAAATCAAAGAAAACAGCCAAAAGATGCTGTTTATGGAGAAAGGCGTCACGAACAGCAGTCTCAAGCCGGGCGAGATGATCAACCGTGGATCGGTTACGGCGAAAACCACAATGAATATTGGATAGCAGACTGCGGGATTCTAAACATCATATAAGTCGTTTATTTATCATTTTTTCTAATATTTTGCATACACAGCTAGTTAAGGCTATCGGTCTATAACTAGTTGGATCTAATTTTTCCTTGCCACTTTTATATATTGGGATAACGGTTGCTTGCCGCCACAGTGTTGGGAATTGACGAGATTCCCAAACACAATTGTAGAGGTCTAAGAGGAACGCCCGTCCAGCAGGGGACAGTTGGCGCAACATTTCATAATGGATATCATCCGGGCCAGAAGTTGTATTGCCCGCCTGGGACAGGGCATAAGTAAGTTCCTCTTTAGTAAAGGTGGAGTTATAATCCTCCCCTGACTTTGGCCAAAATCTATAGTAAGGCGCTCGATGCTGCGCTTATGCACCGCGAACTCATTAGAGTAGCTCGCAGTGCTAGAAATAGAGGCGAACATCGAGCCCAATATATTGACGACCTCCACAGGGGAGGAGACAAGCGAACCGTTAGACATGAGGGCAGGTACACTATTAATTGAATTTTTGCTACTACTTAATTTACGAATATTGTCCCAAACTTTAATTGTGGGAGTGGAAATTGTAAGGGTTAAAATAAACTGTCTCCAAGACTCTCTTCTGCTTTCTCGAATAACACGGCGAACTCGAGCGCGTAGAATTCGGAATGACTCCAGATTCTCTTTAGTGGGGCGTCGATGGAATAGACGTAGGGCCCTTCGACGGTCAGAAATAGCCAGGCGACACTCCTCGTTCCACCAGGGAACAGGATGGTGGCGCGGATTTAGGGATGGAAGCCCTCGCCTCCGCGATGACCGTCGAAGTAAAATGCCCAGCCTTACCATCGACGTCAGGATGTCGGGATTCACTAAATACGGCGAGCTCGCGGAATCTATCTCAGTCAGCACGTTTTAGCACCCATTGGGATATTCGCGCCGTACTGGGAGGATCTTTAAGAGGTGTAAGCAGAATTGGATAATGATCACTGCCACATAGGTCCGAGTGGACCTCCCAAAGGAAGTAGGTAGCGATCCCGGGACTACATAAGGTTAGTTCGATGGCAGAGGATACACCATTAAAGGTAGAGAAGTGTGTCTGGGTCCCGGTGTTCATTAACACCAGGTTTTCCGAGACGAGAATATCCTCTACCATCCTTCCACGGGCGTCTGTAAAATTAGACCCCCACACCAGGTTATACGCGTTAAATTCCCTCAAGATGATATAGGGGGCGGGAAGTTGTATAAAGAGGGCCTCTAGAGTCCTCTTAGGAACACGCTCACCCGGTGGGAGGTAAATGCAGCATATTGTTAGTTCCAAAGGGAGGGAGACTCTGACAGCAATCACTTGGAGATCAGAAACAATATTAATATTCTTATGATATATAGTGCTTCGTACGAATATAGCCACACCTGCGCTAGCCCGATCAAAGAAAGGCTTGTCGGTACGATACAGATCGTACCCACGAAGCATCGGGTTGTCATTTGGGCGGAAGTGGGTCTCCTGCAAACACAAGATGGAAGAATGCAGGGAAGAAATTTGTTGTTTAATTTCCTCTATACGAGCATAGAAACCCCTACAATTCCATTGTAGTAGCGTCATACTTAACTAATATAATATTTAGTTATCCTCGCAATCCATGTCACTATCCCTTAATAATAAAAATTGGTTGAGGGCCTTTTTAGGTCCTCTTGCCTTTCCCAGTCTCTCCTGGACCTCCCGCTTCAGGAGGGCTTCGTTTTATTTTGGAGAGACTGGGTAGTCGGATCCTTGCGCGAAGGCTTTGTTAAGGCCTTCGACGCTTTTTTAATATTTATTTCGGCGGTCACTCGCTGGTCCTTCTTCAAGGCACCAGTGGGACTCGCCTTAGCGGCCTCACCTGTTCCGCAACTCGTCCCCACCTCCGGAAGCACAGAGGTGGGTGTGAGAGGCTCAACAACGGCCGCCCTTGATTTAGTACCCCGAGGTGGGCTCGAGGGGATTTCCGAGGTGGGCTCGGGGGGGTTCCCCGAGGTGGGCTCGGGGTGGTTCCTCGAGGAGGTCTATTCGGTGGTATAGGTGGGGGAGACGACCGTTGTGGCGGTTTGGCCTCCTTTAAAAATTTAGGCGCCACAGAAGTTGGCGCGGGATCAACATAAGTGTCTCGAGAAGAGACCAATGGCATTGGTCGCGTTGGCTCCTTAGCAAGATTAACTGCGCAATGGCAGTTGGGACAGTTTATATTTTGACTGAAAATCCGGCTATATGAAGTTTGAAATACCGGAGCTTGACTTGATACGTATTCCTTGCGTGCCTGGGCATATGAGATCTTCTTCTCAGATTGTATCTCCAGGACTTTCTTCTCTACCTTCCATTTTGGACAGGCCCGAGACCAGGCGGAATGCGGACCCTTGCAGTTGACGCAGTATTTAGGAGACTCGCATGGTGTTTCATGAGCCTCCTGTCCACAATCCGCACAGGTTGGCTTACCACGGCATCGCAGCTTCGTATGCCCAAATTCCTGGCACTGAAAACAGCGCCGAGGGTTAGGGACATACGGCCGGACCCTGAGCACGTGGAAGCCTGCTCTGACCTCTTTCGGAAGGGTAGGAGCGCAAATGTTAGGATATACGTATCCGTCTTCTTTTCTCGTCCATTCTTTTTTGTGACAATAAGGTACACTTCGGTGACATGCTGGGGGGAAAGCTCCTCACAGATCTCCTCAATGTTTACGCAGTCGAGGTCATAACAAGTGACCACTCCCTTGCAAACATTGAGGAACCTGTGGGGCTCCACCTTCACCTGTATATTTGCCGTATTACTCAACGGTATTTCGGAGATCGCCATAATATTTGAGGATTGTGTGTCGGTCATAGTCTGAATCATAATGGTGCCATCACGCAGTTTCCTTATTAAAATGTCAGATTTTGCTGCTCCATTTATCACTCTTTCGAGGATAAATGGGCTGACACGTTTCAGATCTAGACTTTCTTCTACTCGAGACATCACCAGGAAGCGGGGCTGGGGCCTCACTACTTCCTGGCTTTTTATCAAGACAGGGCTGGACGGCCTTACCCGTTTCCGCCTCTTATCATTAATACGGCCCTGTGAGGGGCCGGGCAGTGAGATGCCAGCGGAACTTGGCAGTACGGTGCCAGCGGACAGTAAGGTGTCAGCTGTGACAATAAACTCATTCATGAGTGGGAGGACAACCTGCAAAAGTACTCGGATCGTAGACCCAGGTTGATCCCAGTTGGTTCTACCACATAGGGCCCTGTTAACTCTTCCGACGAGAGGCTCCATACGACGCTAGACATGACAACCTTCATATGGAGCATCGCCGGAAGAGAGGTCACCGCAGCAAGTGTATGCAGGAAAGTGCTAATTTTACGTCCGGGACCCTCATTAACGCAACCGGTCTTTTCTCAAGGTAGGGTACCCGGTTGTCATCCCTAAGGCCCTTCTACCAAGATATTACAACCAGCGCACTTTCATTCGGGAGCTCAAGGCAGTGGTATCCAATAATAAACAGAGAAGAGCTGGGTTAGTTGCCAAGGTCGTCAACGGAAAGGCCAAAGTCCTCTGTGCAGGATGATTTTTCATTAAAATACATACACATATTTTACAGTATTATGTTTAGTAAGAAAAACACAAAATAGCAGTTTAACTTTAAAGTTATTTTGAGTTAATCAAGTACATACATAATATAAAGAAAATATTTCAGGAAGACTATTAACATACATTTTATGACTTTCATTTTTTTAAATTCTCATTCTTGCACATTGTAATATCATAAATTTAATAACCCAATTTAGTTTTGCACTACACCAAATCAATTAATTTGTAAAATTGTTCCAATGTTTACATTTTAAATATATGTATTTTACATTAAATTGATGTTACCCAGGCCAAAACAAGACCACAACATAGTTTGAAATATACAGTTTTTATTTATGTCTTATAGCAACCAGAGTTTGGCTAAGAGAACATAATTATTTTTATTTAGATTCCTTGGGGAAATATGAGGAATAAATTGGTAATTTTTTATCTTGCAATAAGCACAAACAAATATTAATACCGTGAGTGAGTAAATAAACTCTTTAATTTTCTGAAAAAAAAAAAATTTAATCAACTGGGTAAAATGGCTTATTTCAACGCTACTTTGAGATCTAACGATGACCTCTAAAATGTTTTTTGTTATGGAAATTAATTCATAGTAAGTAATAATTTCTATACGTTAAACTCCATCCCTGATCTTGAAAGCAAGATTAATTAGGTATTAATTTATTCTTCCTCAATATCTGGCCTGTAGCTTATACTATATAGTATACTAGCCCCCTTCTTCGTAAAAAAGTATTGTAAAGAATCCTGTAAAACAAAGCTTCAAATCATCCATCATGTCAATATAAAAACAAAAATTTTTTTAATACAATCCTACCATCATTGTATAGCCCCCTCCCTCTTTTTATCCTCCCTCCTATTTTCACCTCGTCTTAAAAAATACTTGTAGATTTAGTAAATAGCTACTTAGGAGGTTCAATAACTTGATTATCCCTGTACATTCAAGATTAGTGACGTTATGAGTATACTTGTTACGTATGTATAAACAATGAACTTTAAATTTAAAACTTTTACTAATATGTTGTATTTTCGCAACTAGTACTGAAATGTGTCATATAGGAGAAGTCATCTATAATATTAGATATTGTCATACTCAAATTTAATAATGCCAGGCATTGATATTTAATTCACGTAATATGTTCGTGGTAAATAATATATAAAAGAAAAAGAGTAAATGTTTATGAAATATTTTCCTTTTGGATTATATCGAATGTTATTATTTCGCTTAGTCATTTACTGCTATTGTATCTATGAGGAACCATTTAAGATTCCTCAAAATATATGCATGTTCTTTAATAAAACTTGTCAGAAATTAAATCAAAGTGCTTGATAAGACTTTAAATCTTTTAATATTGTAGTTATACCCTGCTATCCCTAGGTTTTAGAGATGTTTAATGTCCAAACCCCTCTTAACTTAGCCTCCGATTTTTTGATCATTGAAGGTGGACCGTAATTTTCCCGCTTCTAGGAGTGAGTTGCGTGCCTTGGAAACGTGTTGTGTACCCAGCATTTTTTAACACAAACAAAAAGTTAATCACACTGCGCACTCCTATTGGTCTATTTCCCCCCTTTTTTTATAACACTGGATTATTTTCTATATATATGTATTTGAACCCCTCTAATCTTAGAGCTTGGGTTACAAACTGGGTCACGAAACACCCAGAAAATTTTCTATATTTGTATCATAAAACCACAAAAATATTTTTGTTTGAATTTCCCACAGTGCAAAATTAAAACAATATAAGTCTATAACATGATCACATTAGGCATTTTTAAAGTTCAAGATCACCAACTCAAAATATTGACTTTGGGTTTCTCAAAAAACATATAGATTCATTCAAAAAAGGTTCCCAAAAAGTCACAGATTTTTGTTTCTTCTACTCAGTAAACAACGTGCTAGTCTATGCAATGTAGCTTTTTCTGAACTGTATTTTTCTTTAGATGTTTCCTTTATATTTGTAATATAATATTCTCACTGTATATATTTTTACTTTCTCTCTATCTCACAGGTAGAGAAGTATGGTGATCATCAAAAAAAATCGAATTCGAGATTTTGATGAATCTTTACGTTTCATGACTCCCTGAATCCGAAAAAGTGGTTTTAGAATTTCCGTCTGTCTGTCTGTCTGTCTATACCTCCAACTAGAGCCTAAACTATTTTACCGATTGAGCTAAAACTTTATATCTAGTGTTTTCATAGGGTTGCCCCGAGGGCTTTTTGGAATTGGATATCTATCCCTAAATTTAAGGGTAGTTTACTGAAGGGCAAAAAGAGAAAAAGTCAATTTTCTCAATATCGGAATCTAACGATTTTGATTGATTTTCATTTATAAACATTAATAAATATTCCAAACAAAATGGCTGCTCTCAATATTTCGGCAAAATGGCTTTAAGGGCTCAGGTCTGATGCGTAAATTAACATTTTTTATAATATCTCCGAAACTATTTGAGATATGAAATTACTTAGCATTACAAATGTGTATATTTTTAATACAAATATTTTATTCGAAACATAATTTTATAAAATCAATAACTTTCAATCTATACGCAATTATATATATTTTTTAACTTTTTGAACATTAAAGTTTAAGTATTGCGACCGTAAAAAAAATCTAACCTGAAAAGTTGATGGATGTCGATGTCTCATGACCCCCCGAACCCTAAAAAATAGTCTTTGCAATGCCATCTGTCTCTGTGTCTATTAAAACTTGAAATTAAGAGTAGTTTTATAAGGGGCGAAAAGAGAAAAAATAGGTTTTCTCAAAATCTGGTCCAACGATTTTGATTAAAATTCGTATCTAGGCGTTGATTAATATTATAAATAAACTGGCTATTTTCATTTTCCCATGAAAATTATTTTTAGGGTACTTTACAGAAGCGTTAATTTCCGTATCTCCACAACTATTTGAGATACTAAACAACTTATCATTGCAAAATTGTAGGACTATTAGAAATAAAAAACTTTTATTTGACATATATTTTTATAAAAGCAACAGTTTCTGAGATATATGCAAATATATTAATACATATATTAATACTATTTTGTGAACTGTAGTTGTAAACATTATACTACCTAAGTCTTAACGCAATAATTCTCCAATGCCATAGAGTAATTAAATATAAGTATCTAAAAAAAATATGTAATTTTTCCTTATGTTGACAAAGATGCGCCTCTTTTCTCATTGATTCTATATCATTGTATATTATTTTATTCGTGTTCTTATTTGGGGTGGTGATGATACAATGTACATTATTCCGTTCAGAAATCTTTCGAGTTTATAGAAAGAGAGAGAAAGTCTCTGCGGTGCGCCGTACCGTTTATTTTAGATTGTTTTAGATCAAAATGGAGCCCTTATAGAAGAATACGAATTCCTTCCTTCATTGCCCATTTTAATAGAGATGATGATTCTTAGTGTTGAGGAAGAATAGGTTTCAAAAGAAGAGTCAGTTTGTAGGCGAGAAAACATTTTATCATCAAGAAATAAAGACAATTGACAGGAATCAAATGCCAAAAGTGGAGGTAATTACTGTAACGTAAATGAAAGTTGTAAAATGATATTGTTTATATTTTTCATATGATTAATTTATGCATTGTTTTCCATTTCTCGTAACTTTGGTGACAAATGCAACATTGGTTGGGGAAAGAAGAGCTCCTCTATCTTTTCCGTGGAGCAAACTAACTGATGCAATGACATAAGTTGGAGAGAGGAGAGACATTGGCAGCCATGGAAGCCAGAGATCTGAGAAAAATTATTGGCTAGCACATGATTTGGACACTTCGAGATTATAGGAGTACAGTGAGTACTCTCCTCAAATTTTTTTTAAATAAGTTTCCCCAAGCTTTGAAAATTGTGGATGCTGATGGTGAACCGTTGGATGATGTGATTGAGGCATTTATAATCAGGCTATATGATCATATAAATTATAAGAAACCAGCTAGCGAGAAAAAAAAGAAAAAAAAAAAAGAAGGCGACCTCATTCAGAAGAAATCAGCGAAAAGGAAAACAACCCTCGCATCCATATGGAAGAAAGAGTATGATGAGAACGGCTGTGTGGCTTATGAGGTACCTCTTCCAGAAGACAAGACTAAAGAAAGAAAACGAAGGCAACTGTTTCATATACAAAACTCAATGAACAAATGTGATGAGGTAAAAAACCTAATGACAGCTACCAGCGATGAGATAGACAAGTTTATGAAAAGTACATATGCGACCCAAAGAAAGGACATTATAGATAGAAAGGGTGGGTCGATGGACGTTCTCCCTAAGTGGTCTTACCTTGAAGAAGCCAATTATTTCCTTGCCCATGCATCTTTTCTATTTGGGAGGAATTTCAAAGAAGTATGGAAGGAAAAAGTTTCGTCAAAAGGATTTGTCTTGTTTTCTGTCCTAAAAATAGAGCAAAAAAAATCCAGTTGGTCAGAAAAGGACAGAAGCTGGAATCTCTATGAAAGAAGTTATCGCCACAGCAAACCGATCCTCTACAAATTTGCGGCAAGAAACTCCAAAGCTGCTAGCATTATTCCAACTGCTTCCTCTCTTCTTTTTTGAGGATGAAAATGAAATATTTTGTCTTGTTACTGTAAGTGCTTAATTCAAATAACATCCATCATATTTCTATGACTTTTGCACAAGTATAGTTAAAAGTTGGAGCTTATGGGTCTTTGCCTTTTACAGGATACATCATCAATGGAGGAAATGAAGTTTGCAGGGAGCACAGATAGGCCCATTCTAGTTGTCCAAGGTTAGTATTTCTCACGTATTGTTTTAAGTCAACATCGGATGGTTTTTAATTTCTTTAAATGATATAGCTTTTCTATGTAGGCCTAACTAAATTTTAACCCCATTGCAGGAAAGTCCTTGTATGATGAGAATGCGGTATTCCAAGTTTTTACAGAAGGAGAATCTATTTTGAAACCTAGAAGCATTTTGGAAGGTTTTTTATACTTTTTTTATTATCATTTTACATCTTCGGCTACAAATATGGGGATAAAAGTGACAAGACTTTGGAGTTCATCCAACGGTAAGTTCATTAGATCTTATTAATTTTTGTTTTTGTCACCTGTTAAAGAAAAAATTCATCGTGGTTAAGGACAGGAAAAACCTGGAAAAAGTAAGGGAATTTAAACACTTGGCTAAGAAAACCATCAATTTTCTACCTTAACACTAAAACAAAGGTTGTTTTTCACGCAATCACCAATAAAGCCTTAAACATTTGATACTGCTAAAATAACTTCAGAGTGGCTAAAGAGAGGGGAAACCTAAAAATGTTGTGATGGCCGAGAAATGTCAAGGAATTTGATTGTAAACAGGCTGTCCAGCGACCTGTAACACAGGGAAAAATCAGGGAATTTGCTTGGTCAGAGAAAAGTCAGGGAATTTGATTAAATTTCTGGAATTTTCACAGTTTCATTGAAATAATACAAAACTTTCATTTACAATAGTCTAAATAACATTTTTCTTCCAGCTTTTTTCAACACAGTTGAGCATACTAATCTGAATTCCCAAAGTCAATTTGTGGTTTTTGTTTCATCTTTTCATCCCTCTATGTGTGTATTTTTAGTCAAAGTTGAGACATGGCTATGCGCATATGTGAGAATTCGATTACGCTGTTGAAAGAAGAAACTAAAAAAGAATGTCACAACAATTTTAAACTGTACCAGTGTACTCAATAGGATCTAATTGAATTGTAACTTAGATCGCACCACATGATTGCCCATTGTTTTAGAGTGAAATTCTTTAACTCCATCACCCGCCTCGGTGGCGTAGTTGGCTGACGCGCTAGTCGTGTTAAGCTCGACTGCTGAGGACAAGGAGATCGAGGTTCGAATCTCGGTCGGGTGAACTGGGGTGGGGTTCCTAAATGGTTTTCCACTCTCCCTCCACGCAAATGCGGACTCACTTCCTCTAATTCAACCTTATCAATTCCTAATCCATTAGCGTAATTAGTACTTAAAGCGTATATTATTATTATTGTTTAAAGGCCCATCGACACATCAAAGTCATTAGGGCCTTGAAATATATTAAAAACATAATAAATTCACCATTGGGGAAAGAGATAAAACATTCACCATCTGAGACACTCCATAGGAGTGCTCAAATGGGCTCTTGATATAAATTAAGTGATACACCTGCTAAAAAAAAAACACAAGTGTATCACTCCAATGAAAAGACAAAACAAACATATTAAATATAACACGTTAAAATGACAACATGTTAAAATTATAATACGTTAAAAAGACAAAACAACATGTTAAAATGTAAAAAAACAGTTAAAAAGATCTCAATATGAGATAATATCCAAAAGAGCCACTTTATAAAAGTGACTCAAATGGCATTAAAAAGATCCGCCTGGCGTATAAAACTGAGTAAACAAATAACTCCATCCGCGCTATCGCGTAATAAAAAACGTAGGTCACCCTTAAATTCAAGAGCCAGGAGGATAGAGGCATATTTACGACACCCCAACAAAATGTGATACACACTCAGAGGAGCATCGCAAAACTCATACACTGGGGGTGGGTCCCCTCTCAATAAAAACCCATGGGTCAATGATGTGTGTCCGACGCGGAGTCTTGTCACGATGATCTCCTCTCTTCTAGACTTTCGTATAGAAGAGGGCCACCGCGACACACCATCCCTGATGGACCGCAGCTTGTTCTGAGCAGGGGTCGAGACCCGCTGCTCGTGCCAGGTGCATAAGACCCCACGCCGAACACAACCCTTTAGGTCTAAAAACATGACGGCCTCCTTGGCCGCCTGGTCAGCCAGTTCATTTCCTGAAAGACCGGCGTGACCAGGAATCCAGCAAAATGCGAGCCGGGTGTTTAATGAATCAATTTTTAAAATTTGTTCGTGAATCCTCTGCACAAGAAGATTCCACGAGTAGAGTGTGGACAATGCCAACAGAGCACTCATGGAATCAGTGCAGATGAGAACAGAACGGTGACACTTACGATATACAAAACAGAGATTTAAAAATGGCATATAGTTCAGCCGTAAAAAACACTGGATTCACCAGGTAAAAACAATGGATTCACCAGGTAGAGCAAATTTAAAATTGGATCCTTCCACAACAAAAGCACATCCCACGGAGGCCCCGCATTTTGAGCCATCCGTATAAATGCGTTTAAATCCTCGAAAGCGGGTAGCGAGGAGCTAATTAAAGGTCCTCTCGTATAAGAAGTGTGGGGTGGTCGCTTTAGAGAACTTGGCAAGGTCAAAATGGCATTGAGGTAGGTGTATCTTCCAGGGAGAAACTCGACCTGGGGATGTGGGGATAGCCTTTGGCAAGATTATCCCACACGTGTCGAAAACCGATAGCATCCTGATCCCAACCAGTCTTGTACTACGCCATTTGGTATCATACAAGACACGGTTAGGGGGATGAAACACAGGACGATAGGCAACATGCTGCGCCATGCAATGAAGTTTCGACACGTAAGATGCCAGAAGATAGGACCGCCGGTAAGAAAGAGGGGGCTCACCGGCGTCGGCACAGTTGCTGACGACTGGACTGGTACGAAAGGCACCAGTAGCCAGTCGAATGCCAGTATGGTGGACACTATCTAGCATCTTTAACGCCGAGGATCTAGCTGAGCCATACACAAAAATGCCGTAATCTAGTTTAGATCTGACCAAGGCCCTATACAGGCGCATCAAGGTTTCCCTATCAGCACCCCAGGACCGACCGCTAACTACTTTGAGCAAATTCAAAAGCTTTGATACACCTCGCTTTCAGGTCTTTGATGTGGGGGATCCAAGTTAATTTAAAATCAAATAAAAGTCCCAGAAACCTTACGCTTTCTGAGACTGGTAAAACAACGTGGTTCATTAAAATACTGGGGGATGGCTATATTCCGCGTGATCTATGAAAGTATGCAACCGTCGTCTTGGCTGCAGAGAAGCGAAAGCCATTACGCGATGCCCACGATCCAAGATTGTTGACAGAGAGCTGTATCTGCCATTCAGCCCTGTGGAGACTTGACGAACTGCAATAAATTGCGTAGTCATCCACAAAGAGGCATGACCGTACAGGCATGCGCCCATTGTCAACAATGCTATTTATTGCGATAGCGAACAACGTACAGCTAAGAATACTACCCTGAGGAACCCCATTTTCTTGAATAAAATCATCGGATAAGGTGTTATTCAACCTTACCCGGAAGTGTCTATCCGGCATAAAATTAGATATAAAAGAAGGAAGGTTTCCTCGAAACCCCCAATTAAAGAGTCTTTTTAAAATGCCGTACCGCCAGGTGGTGTCGTACGCTTTCTCCAGATCGAAGAAGACAGCCAGAAGATGCTGCTTATGGAGAAAAGCGTCGCGAATAGCCGTCTCTAGACAGAAAAGGTGATCCACCGTGGATCGGTTACGGCGAAAACCACATTGAATATTAGATAGCAGATTGCGTGATTCTAAATAACATATAAGTCGCTTATTAATTATTTTTTCCAATATTTTACACTCACAACTAGTTAAATCTATCGGTCTATAGCTAGTTGGCTCTAATTTATCTCTGCCACTTTTATATATAGGTATAACGGTTGCTTGCCTCCATAGTGAGGGGAACTGCTGAGATTCCCAAACACTATTATAGAGGTCTAATAGAAGTGCCTGTCCGGCAGGGGGCAGCTGACGCAACATCTCATGATGAATGTCGTCTGGACCAGAGGGTGTATTGCCGGCCTGGGACAGGGCATAGGTCAGTTCATCTTTGGTAAAGGGGGAGTTATAATCCTCCCCCCGACTTAGACCAAAATAAATAGCATGGCGCTCGATAATCCGCTTATAAACTGCGAACTCGTTAGTGTAGCTCGCAGTGCTAGAAATAGCGGCGAACATCGAGACCAATACACTAACGACCTCCGCAGGGGAGGAGACACGTGAACCGTTAGACATGAGGGCAGGTATATTGTTATTGGAATTGCTGCTATTACGTAATTTATGGATATTATCCCAAACCTTAGTTGTGGGGGTGGATATTGTAAGGGTTGAAATAAATTTTCTCCAAGACTCTCTTCTGCTTTCACGAAGTATACGGCGAGCTCGAGCACGTAGAATCCGGAATGACTCCAGGTTCTCCAAAGTAGGACGTCGGTGAAAAAGACGTAGGGCCCTTCGACGGTCAGAAATAGCCAACCGACACTCCTCGCTCCACCAGGGAACGGGACGGTGGCGCGGATTTGGCGAGGATTTAGGGATGGAGCCGCTAGCCGCCGCGATGACCATCGAAGTAAAATACTCAGTCTTAACATCGACGTCAGGAGAAGGGGATTCATGGAAAACGGCGAGCTCGCGGAATTTATCCCAGTCGGCACGTTTAATCACCCATTGGGGAACTCGTGCTGTACTTGGGCAATCTTGGAGTGGGGAAAGCGGTATAGGGAAATGATCGCTTCCACATAGGTCCGTATGGATATCCCAAAGGTAGAGGGCAGCGATACCTGGGCTACATAAAGTTAGGTCGATGGCAGAGGATACACCATTAAAAGTGGAGAAGTGTGTCTGTGTCCCGGTGTTCATTAAAACCAGGTTGCCCGAGATAAAAATATCCTCTACCATCCTCCCGCGGGCATCTGTAAAATTAGATCCCCACACCAGGTTATGCGCATTAAAGTCCCGCAAGATGATATAGGGGCGGGAAGTTGCATAAAGAGGGCCTCTAAGCTCCTCTTCGAAATACGTTCACCTGGCGGGAGGTATATGCAGCATACTGTCATCTCCAAAGCAAGGGAGACTCGGACAGCGATAACTTGGAGATCGGAAACGATGTTAATATTTTTGTGATATATATTGCTTCGTGCGAATATAGCCACACCTCCGCCAGCCCGATCAAAGAAAGGCTTGTCGGTACGATACACATCGTACCCACGAAGCATCGGGTTTTCATTTGGGCGGAAGTGGGTCTCCTGCAAACACAAGATGGAAGGATGTAGGGAAGAAATTTGTTGTTTAATTTCATCTACACGAGCATAGAAACCCCTACAATTCCATTGTAGTAGCGTCATACTTAGTTATTATAATATTTAGTTATCCTCGCCATCCATGTCACTATCCCTTAATAATAAAAAATTGAGTGAGGGCCTTTTTAGGTCCTCTTGCCTTTCCCAGTCTCTCCTGGACCTCACGCTTCAGGAGAGGCTTCAGTTTATTTTGGAGAGACTGGGTAGTCGGATCCTAGCGCGAATGGTTTGTTTAAGGCCTTCGACGCTTTTTTAATATTATTTATTTCGGCGGTCACTCGCTGGTCCTTCTACAAGGCACCAGTGGGACTCGCCTTTACGGCCTCACCTGTTTCGCCACTCATCCAGGGCTCTGGTGGCCCAGAGGCGAGAATGAGCGACTCAACAGTGGCCGCACGTAATTTATTTCCCCGAGGAGGGCTCTGGGAGGTTCCCCGAGGAGGGCTCGGGAGGGTTCCCCGAGGAGCCGTCCTGGGTGGTACAGGTGGGGAGACGACTTAGGTGGCAGTTTTGCCCCTAGTGACAATTTCGGCGACACCTTGGTTGGCGCGTTTTATATACGGATGTCTCGAGCAGAGACCAATGGCAAAGGTCGTGATGACGTCTTAGCGAAATTAACTGCGCAATGGCAATTGGGACAGTTAATGTTCTGGCTGACATTCTGGCTATATGATGTTTTGAATACCGGAGCCTGACTAGATGCGTATTTCTTGCGTGCTTGGGCATATGAGATCTTTTTTTCGGATTGAATCTCAAGGACTTTTTTTTCTACCTTCCATTTCGGACAGGCCCGAGACTAGGCAGAGTGTCGACCCTTGCAGTTTACGCAGAACTTCGGAGACTCACATGGTGTTTCGTGAGCCTCTTGTCCACAATCCGCACAGGTCGGCTTACCACGGCATCGCAGCTTCGTATGCCCAAATTCCTGACACTGAAAACAGCGCCTAGGATTAGGGACATACGGCCGGACCCTGAGCGCGTGGAAGCCTGTTCGGACCTCCTTTGAAAGGGTAGGAGTCGCAAAAGTTAGGATATACGTGTAGGTTTTTTTATCTTGTCCGTTCTTTTTGGTGCCAATACGGTACACTTCGGTGACGTGTTGAGGGGAAAGCTCCTCACAGATATCCTCAATGCTCACGCAGTCGAGGTCATAGCAAGTGACCACTCCCTTGCAAACATTGAGGAACCTGTGAAGTTCCACCTTCACCGGTATATGAGACGTATTGCTCAACGGTATTTCCGAGATTGCCATTACTCTTGAGGACTGAATGACAGTTGTTGTCTGTATCATTATCGTGCCATCACGCAGTTTTATTATTGATACGTCAGACTGTGCTACACCATTTATCACTCTTTGGAGGATAAATGGGCTTACTCGCTTTAGACTTTCGTTTTCCTCTGCTCGAGACATTACCAGGAAGCGGGGCTGGGGCCTCACCACTTCCTGGACCTTTTCCAGCGATGGGCTGGACGGCCTTACCCGTTTCCGTCTCTTATCAATATTACGGCCCTGTGAGGGGCCGGGCAGTGAGGTTCCAGCAGAAATTGGCAGTACGGTGCCAGTGGTGACAAAGTTATTGGCCATGCCGTATTTGTGACAACCTACACAGTACTCGGATCGTAGACCCAGGGTGACCCAAGTTGGTGCTACCACATATGGCCCTGTTAACTGTCCCGACGAGAGGCTCTATACGACGCTAGACATGACAACCTTCGCATAGAGCATCGCCGATAGAGAGGTCGTCACAGCAAGTGGGTGTAGGAAAGTGCCAATTTTATGTCCGGGCCCTCATGAACGCAACCGATCTTTTCCCAAAGTAGGGTACCCGGTTGTCATCCCTAAGGCCTTTCTTCTAAGGTATTGCAACCGGCGCACTTTCATTCGGGAGCTCAAAGCAGTGGTATCCAATAACAAACAGAGAAGATCCGGTTCAGCAGCCAAGGTCGTCAACGGAAAGGCCAAAGGCCTCCGTGCAAGATGAACGGCAGGGGGAAGGGAAGAAAAAGGTAAGGATAGATAAAGCGAAGGGGGAAGAGTGAAAAAAAAGGGGGGAAAGTGAAGGAAGAAGAAAATGATGTGAATGGAGAGGTATAGGCTAGGTTTGTCCTGCACAGAAGCCTCCCCTTTTCGTCGCCTCTTACGACAAGCAGAGGTTACTGTGGGACTATTCTAAACTCCGTCCCGCAGGAAGAGACTTTATGTTATTATCTTCATATAACCTATGTTTAGAGACTTTTTGCATTATCATAATTTCTATTTGTGTGTTATATTTAAGGCACAATAAAGTGAATATTTAAACAAATAATTGAATAAACTACAAACAAAATTTATTTAGTCTTAAAGCCATATGCAAAAATAATGCTAAGGATTCCAAAAGTAAAGCTCTACGAAAAAAATGAATTCACCCTGAAAGTATAACTGGTGGCCTGCAAGAAGTTCTTACAAGCAGTCATGTGATGAAACTTAACACAGAGATATCACACCCCATAGCGAAATAAATTTATTTAAATACACTTCCTTCTCTATTAGCGATTTTCAACCTCTGTGCCGTGAAGAGTCGAGGGAAGGCCAAAATATTGAGTAAAAAATCACCAAGGTTAATTTTAGATGCAGGTCTACATTATATTTTTTCTAAACAAAGATGCTATTTTAAAATTCCAATAAATACTATTCTCTTGTTTAAGACCCTCAAATAACCATAATAATCAAATTATTAACCTTTTCAGGCTACTAATGTGAGCCTTTAGACAGTTGTTTGGATCAGCTTTGTCATTCTTTGTTATATTGCTATTATTCATTTTTTGAGGTTTCTTTAGACATTAAGAGGTGTCTAATTAAAAAATGTAATTCAGGTGACAATAAAATGTGGCTGGCAAGCTACATATTATATTAAGTGTTAGTTCTAAAACAGTTGAACTGTCGTGTGCCAGTATAATGACAATTATTGAGCATTATTGTTGATTCATTTAATCTGGAGAGAAGAAAAAAATGTATCAAGTATTTTGAGAAATTGGGTAACCAAGCTATAGTTCCTGGTAAGTTGAAAATACACCTCCACACAAAGAAAGTACTCACTCACATATACGGGGAAAATCAATTTAATATTTTAAAATTTTAGTTCATTTTTCAATAAAACTATTATGTACAACATTGAATTTCTAAACACAATTTTAAGACAGATTTCTTTAATTACAAAATATCCTTAAAAGCTGTTGGTGTGCGTTGAAACCTAGCACCTTGTTCAGTGTCCCGCAAGTTACAAAAGGTATAAAGTCGATTCTATAATGATGATTTTGCTCTTTAAATTTAATGTAACCAAACAAAATTTATAATAAATTGTTAATGATATAACCACTTGATTATCTTCGAATATAAAATTGTCGTCGATTATGCCCAAATATAAAAATTATACACTATTTAGGCCCGGGCCTAGCAGCCACCGTTACTAAACAAAATAAAACAAAATCTGCTCTGAAAATTAGCGTACCACATTGTGAAGATTGTTATCTCAAAAACACATGCAAACTGCATGTGTGCAAATTTTCTGAAAGTAAGATTGTTGTCCCTCACTGTTCAGTCAGCCCCTTGTCTCTTTCCTCCGCACTTGCACAGGCCGCGCCACCCACCCTCTCTACTGCCTGGACCGCTCGACAGTCCCTGTCTTCGAAGCCGTCCGTGACGAGTGCACCTCTATACTCAGCGTCAACGAGAACGCTGCCTCTATTGGCTCGCGTGATGGGCACTTGCATGCACCAATGGGAAGCCTCTGTCTCTCCCATTGGACAAGGCCAGGCAGCAGTGGAGGGTATATAACACGGTGATTTCTGGAGCAGATTCAGTGGTGAGCCAACCTTGGGGAACCACACTCATACGAAAGAGCCAATAAATCGTCGTTTGCAGCAAGTGTCATCGCTATTCTCATTCCACCGCAATCTACCCTACCTCCCACCGCGACTTTACGTTGCCGGGAATCTACCCTACCTCCCACCGCGACTTTACGTTGCCGGGAATCTACCCTACCTCCCACCGCGACTTTACGTTGCCGGGACTCTACCCTACCTCCCACCGCGACTTTACGTTGCCGGGACGCTACCCTACCTCCCACCGCGACTTAACGTTGCCGGGACGCTACCCTACCTCCCACCGCGACTTAACGTTGCCGGGACGCTATCCTACCTCCCACCGCGACTTTACGTTGCCGGGACTCTATCCTACCTCTCCACCCTTCCCCATCCACTTGTCCTCGTCATCACGGGATGGTCTACACTCGCCGCGCCGGCTAAGCCCACCGACGGAAGACCCTGGAGAAAACAGCACCGACCAAACAGTACTCAACTCGTGGACCCATTCTCTACGTTCCCGTCTACAACCACCAGACCCCCGAACACCCACACACTGCGCCCACATCTCCCAGCATCCCTGCCGCCGAGTCATCTCAGGCCTCCCCTCGTCTTCCCCTCTCACCGACCACCCGACTCCCCCCTACTCCAATTTCCCCTTTAACCCCTGAGGGCTATCATTTACATCCCCTAGCCACCCCCCAACCCGCCTACGTTTTCTCCCCCATCTCTCTCCCTTACCCCCACCCACAAGACCCACGAGACCGGTACCTAATCACAAAGGCCAGTCGGAAGCTGCAGTTCCAGTAAAACCAGCTACCTCCCTCGAAACCACAAGACATGGGATAACAAGATGAAAGGCTGATCAGGAACAGATCTATGCAAAACTTAACTTTGTTGTTCCTGCATCAAATCAAGGCGTCTTCCTCCTCTGCTTACATTATTGGACTTCAGTCGGAGCAGCGTAGGGAGCCCAACAACATCAACTGGTTTTAACCGTTATGACAAAAATAGCTAAGTCTCCTCCGTCAGCGAAGTCAGTCAACAGAGCCTACGAAGAGGCGGGCTTACCCCCGCCGTACGCAGTCATCGAAGAAGACATCTGGGCTTGGCTGCAAAAGACCCGGCCTTCCAGGAATGGCCCCTGGAAGCACTAGACGAAACCTTGGCGGAACAAGAAGAGGACCGAGAGTTCATCAACCTGGACCAACTTCCAACGATCGCAGAGCTAGAGCAATGGATCGACGAAGCTACACACACAGCCCCAACAGCCCGAGTCGAGGCCGACACCCTAGCACAGCTGGTAGCAGAATTAGGCATTCAAGTAGACGACGACCAAGAAAAAAACACACCCATCCAGGACCCGACAACTCTGGAAGGCATCAGGGACTCAGGAGATCCCACCGACATTATCGAGGACGACATCGAAGACGACGTCGCCACTCCAGGTCCCTTCATCAGGGCACCCAAAGTCCCCTTGGTCTGGACTACCGAGGACTGTCGAACAGTTCCCGCTGCAGCCTGTAGATACGTCTCGGTAGGAGTCAAGACACTACGTCCGAAGAAACTACGAGAACGCACGCTTTTCCGGCAACTCAAGGAAGGCATCACCCTACCAAGACCTGCCGACGCACCACACACATTCCAACGCACCAAAACATCACCCCTGATGTTAGAAGTCATCAAGGATTGGCTTCAAACCGGCCTCTTGGTATAACAGCCCTGCACAGATGTCTTCCCGCTGTTTCTCATCCCCAAGAGGAATGGAGAGATCAGAGTAATCCACGACTTCTCCGAATGGACAGAGTACATACACTGCCCACACTTCTCTCTGAACACAGCAGGGAAGGCACTCCGGGAAATTCCCAGACACAGCTACATGATAGAGACAGACCTCAAGAGTGGGTTCTACCAACTCCCACTTCATCCAGAATCCTGGAAATTCGCCGGGGTATACTACGCAGGATCCAAATACTGCTTCACCCGACTACCAATGGGCCATGCCTTGGCCCCTTATAAACTACAGAGAACAATGGAAGAAGCAGTCCACGCCATAGAAGACTGGATCCCAGGGTTTAGGGGCATCGTATACCTTGACGACCTCCTTTTCTACGCACAGGATCCAGAAACCCTCAAGGACGTCCCGGATCTGCTGCAAGAGATGGGCCTCACTCTCAACTTCAACAAGTCCTACCTAGAACCCACACAGGAAATCGACTACCTAGGTTTTAAGATCGACACCACGCAACAGAGACTGACAATCACCCCTACAGCCTCGAAGAAAGCCCAACAGCTCTGTCACCAGATAAAGACTGTGACCCCGAAAGATCAGCAAAGGAAAGCCGATACATAAGCTGGCTAGCGTACAACCTACGCTGGCCAGCCTATGTAACATGACCTATCTATAAAGGTGCAGCCACCTGGGCCCTCAGAATGTTACAAAACAAGCCCTGGACAACGTGCACTTGGGCCCCACCAGCAAACAACGCAATCACCGCCTTCTCAGACGCAACTCCACACACTATCGCCGGGTATACAATGGATACACCAACGTGCTGGGCAGGATACATCGAAGAAACCATGGAAATAAATCGGGCAGAAGTTACAGCCGCCCTGCTCACTATCTCCTGGATCAAGAAGAAACACCCCGGACACGACATCCGACTAGGCACCGACAATACCACGGTACTGCATAACGCAGTACCAGGTAAGGTTGGTGCTTCAGCCGAGAAGTACTGCGAGCTCTTCACGCCAGAGTGCTTCACCAGGCTCGAGACATTAACATCACAACCTTCTGGATCCCGAGCGAGCTCAATCCAGCCGACACTACATCCAGACAAGAATATATAGACGCAGTCAGACAAGGAATCAATGAAGACGAAGACATAATATATGATATCCTTAATCTTGTATAAATGTATAATTTGAGCACATTGTATATTATTCAATAAATAAAGTAATGGGCCCCAAAAGAAGCCCGGGTCTCCCTTCGATCTTCGGCGAGTCCTGCGGACCTTCTTCGTTGTTTTTACCAGCGCCTTAGCTGAGTATAAAAGCGAGGGAGACCACCGCTCGGGACTTCAGTCGGAGCAGCGGAGGGAGCCCAACAACACCCCCGAGCCAACCTCGGGGAACACCCCCGAGCCTACCTCGGGAAATGCCCCCGGGCCCGCCTCGGGGTACTAAAATAAGGGCGGCCGTTGTAGAGCCTCTCACACCCACCTCTGGGCTTCCGGAGGTGGGGACGAGTTGCGGAACAGGTGAGGCCGCTAAGGCGAGTCCCACTGGTGCCTTGAAAAAGGACCAGCGAGAGACCGCCAAAATATTTTTTATAAAAAAAAGCGTCGAAGGCCTTAAAGTCTTCGAACAAGAATCCCACTACCCAGTCTCTCCAAAATAAAACGAAGCCTCTCCTGAAGCGGTAGGTACAGGAGAGACTGGGAAAGGCAAGAGGGCCTAAAAAGGAACTCAATAAATTATTATTTTTAAAGGATAGTGAAATGGATTGCGAGGATAACTAAATTTCATACTAATAACTTATGTCGCTACTACAATGGAATTGTAGGGGTTTCTAAGCTCGTGTAGAGGAAATTAAACTACTAATTTCTTCCCTGCATCCTCCCATCTTGTGTTTGCAGGAAACCCACTTCCGCCCAACTGACAACCCGATGCTTCGTGGGTACAATGTATATCGTACCGAAGAGCCACTTTTTGATCGGGCTAGCGGAGGTGTGGCTATATTCGCACGTAGCAACATATATCATAAGTTTATAAATATTGTCTCTGATCTCCAGTGATTGCTGTCAGAGCCTCCCTTCCTATGGAGAAAACCGTATGCTGCATTTACCTCCCACCAGGTGAACGTGTTTCCAAGAGGACTCTAGAGGCCCTCTTTATACAACTTCCCGCCCCCTATATCATCTTGGGGGACTTTAACGCGTATAACCTTGTGTGAGGGTCTAATTTTACAGACACCCGCGGAGGATGGTAGAGGATATTCTTGTCTCGGGAAACCTGGTGTTAATGAACACCGGGAGCCAGACACACTTCTCCACCTTTAATGGTGTATCCTCTGCCATCGACTTAGCCCTATGTAGCCCCGGGATTGCTGCTCACTTCCTTTGGAGGTTCACTCGGACCTATGTGGCAGCGATCACTTTCCCATTCTGCTTTCACAAATTAAAGATCCTCCCAGTACAGCAAGGTTCGCCCATTGGGTTATTAAACGTGCTAATTGAGATAAATTCCGCGAGCTCGCCGTATTCGACGAACCCCTTTCTCCTGACGTCGATGTTAAGGCTGGGCAATTTACTTCCACGGTCATAGCGGCGGCGAGGGCATCCATCCTTAAATCCTCGCAAAACCCGCGCCACCGTCCTGTTCCCTGGTGGAACGAGGAGTGCCGGCTGGCTATTTCTAACCATCGGAGGGCCCTACGTCTCTTTCATCGACGTCCAACTTCGGAGAATCTGGAGTCATTCCGGATTCTACGTGCTAGAGCTCGCCGTATCATTCGAGAAAGCAGAAGAGAGTCTTGGAGACAGTTTATTTCTACCCTTACTAATTCCACTCCCACAACGAAAGCTTGGGACCATATTCGTAAATTACGTAGTAGCAAAAATACCATTAATAATATACCCGCACTCATGTCTAACGGTTCACTTGTCTCCTCCCCTATGGAGGTCGCCAATGTATTGGGCTCGATGTTCGCCGCTATTTCTAGCACTGCGAGCTACTCTAACGATTTCGCGGTGCATAAGAGGAGCATCGAGCGCCGTACTATTGATTTTGGTCCGAGTCGGGGGAGGATTATAACTCCCCTTTCACGCAAGATGAACTGACCTATGCCCTCACCCAGGCGGGTAACACAGTTTCCGGTCCAGATGATATCCACTATGAAATGTTGCGACAGCTGCCACCTGCCGGACACGCATATCTTCTGGACCTTTTCAATAGTGTCTGGATTCTCATCAGTTCCCAACACTTTGGAGGCAAGCAAACGTTATCCCGTTATATAAAAGTGGCAAAGATAAATTTGAGCCAACTCGTTATCGACCGATAGCTTTAACTAGTTTTGTATGTAAAATACTGGAAAAAATAATTAATAAACGATTTATATGGTATTTAGAATCCCGCAATCTGCTATCTAAGATTCAATGTGGTTTTCGCCGTAACCGATCTACAGTTGATCATCTTGTCCGTTTAGAGACGGCTTTTCGTGACGTTTTTCTCCATAAACAGCACCTTCTGGCTGTTTTCTTTTGATCTGGAGAAAGCGTACGACACCACCTGGCGGTATGGCATTTTAAAAAGACTTTTTAATTGGGGTTTCGAGGAAACCTTCCTTCTTTTATATCTAATTTTATGTCGGATAGACACTTCCGGGTAAGGTTAAATAACACCTTATCCGAGGATTGTATTCAAGAAAATGAGGTGCCTCAGGTTAATATTTTGAGCTGTACGTTGTTCGCTATCGCGATAAATAGTATTGTGGACAACGTGCGCATACCTGTTCGTTCATGCCTTTTGTGGATGACTACGCAATTTATTGCAGTTCGTCAAGTCTCCACAGGGCTGAACGACAGATACAACTGAGTGTTAACAATCTTTGGTCGTGGGCATCGCGTAATGGCTTTCGCTTCTCTGCAGCCAAAACGACGGTCGTCCACTTCCATAGATTACGTGGAATACAGCCAGCCCCCAATATTTTAATGAACCACGCCATTCTACCAGTCTCAGAAACCGTAAAGTTTCTGGGATTTTATTTGATTTTAAATTAACTTGGATCCTCCACATCAAGGACTTGAAAGCGAGGTCTATAAAAGCACTAAACCTGCTCAAAGTAGTTAGCGGTCGGTCCTGGGGTGCAGATAGGGAAACCTTGATGCGCCTGTATAGGCTTTGATAAGATCTAAACTAGATTATGGCAGTTTTGTTTATGGTTCAGCTAGACCTTCGGCGTTAAAGATTCTAAATAGTGTCCACCATGCGTGAATTAGACTGGCTACCGGTGCTTTTCGTACCAGTCCAGTCGTCAGCATCTGTGCCGACGCCGGTGAGCCCCCTCTCTCTTACCGGCGGTCCTATCTTCTGGCATCTTACGTGTCGAAACTGCACTGCATGCCAGAGCATGTAGCCTACCGCCCTGTTTTCATCCCCTAACCGTGTCTTGTATGAAACAAAATGATGTAGTACAAGGCAAGTAGAGATCCGGATGCTATAGGTTTTCGACACGTGTGGGATAGTGCTGCCAAAGGCTATCCCCATATCACCAGGTCGAGTTCCTCCCTGGAAAAATACGCCCTCCGAAATGCCATTTTGATCTTGCCAAGTTCCCTAAAGCGACCACCCCAAAACCTTGTATATGAGAGGACCTTTAATGAACTCCTCTCCATTCGCTTTCACGGATTTGAGCGCATCTACACTGATGGCTCTAAATCTGTAGCCTCCGTTGGATGTGCTTTTGTTGTGGAAGGATCCAATTTTAAATTTGGTTTACCTAAAGAAACCAGTGTTTTTACGGCTGAATTGTATGCCATTTTTAAACCTTTGTGTTTTATATACCGAAATAGTCACCGTTCTGTTCTCATCTGCACGGATTCCATGAGTGCTCTGTTGGCATTGTCCACTCTCTACTACTGGAATCCCCTCGTGCAGATGATACATGAGCAAATTTTAAAAATTGATTCATTAAGCACCCGGCTCGCCTTTTGCTGGATTCCTGGTCACGCTGGTCTTTCAGGAAATGAACTGGCGGAACAGGCAGCCAAGGAGGCAGCACGCCTGCCTCCGAGGCGAGTCTGGGTGTCATGTTTTTAGACCTAAAGGGTTATGTTCGGCGTGGAGTCTTACGCACCTGGCACGAGAGGTGTGTCTCGACCCTGCTCAGAACAAGCTGCGGTCCATCAGGGACGGTACGTCCCGATGGCCCTCTTCTATACGAAAGTCTAGGAGAGAGGAGGTCATCCTGACGAGACTCCGCGTCGGGCATACATTTCTAACAAATGGATTTTTTACTAAGAGGGGATCCACCTCCAGTGTGTGGATTCTGCGATGCTCCCCTTAGTGTGCATCACATTTTGGTGGAGTGTCGCAAGCATGCCCCTATTCACCTGGCCCTTGATGTTAAATTATTATTATTATTACTATTGTTTTGAGGCCCGTCGACACAGTAAGGTCATTAGGGCCTTTAAAAATAAATTAAACACTGTAGAATCCCCAATGGGAAGAGACATCACATAGTCCACCTGTTAGAATAAACAGGTGAGAGATAAAATATAAAACAATATACAATAATAAAATGTTTAAATTAATTTAAAAACAGTTATTCTCAATATGAGAAAATGCCCATTTGAGACACTCCATGGGAGCACTCAAATGGGCTATTAGAATAAAAGAAGTGATACACCTGCTAAAATAAAACCACAGGTGTATACACTACGTTAAAATTAAAAACAAACATATTAAAATTTAACACATTAAAATCATAAAACGTGTTAAAATAATACGTTAAAAAGACAAAACAAACATATTTAAATATACAAAAATGTTAAAAAAAACTCAATATGAGAAAGTCCAGATGAGTCACTTTATAAAAGTGACTCAAATAGCATTAAAAAGATCCGCCTGGCGTATAAAACGAAGTAAACATATAACTCCATCCGCGCTATCGCGTAGTAAAAACCGAAGGTCACCTTTAAAATTAAGTGCCAGGCGGATAGGGGCATACTTGCGACACTCCACCAAAATGTGGTACACACTAAGGGGAGCATCGCAAAACTCACACACTGGAGGTGGGTCCCCTCTCAATAAAAATCCATGGGGCAACGCTGTGTGTCCGACGCGGAGCCTTGTCACGATGACCTCCTCTCTTCTGGACTTTCGTATAGAAGAGGGCCACCGCGACACACCGTCCCTGATGGACCGCAGCTTGTTCTGAGCAGGGGTCGAAACCCACTGCTCGTGCCAGGTGCGTAAGACCCCACGCCGAACATAACCCTTTAGATCTAAAAACATCACACCCATACTCGCCTCCGGAGGCAGGCGTGCCGCCTCCTTGGCCGCCTGGTCAGCCAGTTCATTTCCTGAGAGACCGGCGTGACCAGGAATCCAGCAAAAGGCGAGCCGGTGCTTAATGAATCAATTTTTAAAATTTGCTCATGTATCATCTGCACCAGGGGATTCCAAGAGTAAAGGTGGACAATGCCAACAGAGCACTCATGGAATCCGTGCAGATGAGAACAGAACGGTGACACTTACGATACACAAAACACAGAGATTTAAAAATGGCGTATAATTCAGCCATAAAACACTGGATTCACCAGGTAAACCAAATTTAAAAATTTTTCCCTCCACAACAAATGCGCATCCCACGGAAGCCCCACACTTGGAGCCATCCGTATAGATGCGCTCAAGCCCTGAAAGCGAGTGGAGAGGAGCTCATTAAATATCCTCTCATAAAATCGGCGGGTGGTCGCTTTAGGGAACTTGGCAAGATCATAATGGCATTGAGGTAGGCGAATCTTCCAGGGAGAAACTCGACCTGGGTATGTGGGATAGCCTTTGGCGGGACTATCCCACACGTGTCGAATACCGATAGCATCCTGATCCCAACCGCCTTGCACTACGCCATTTGGTTTCATACAAGACACGGTTAGGGGGATGAAACACAGGTCGGTAGGCAACATGCTCCGGCATGCAGTGAATTTTGAAACGTAAGATGCCAGAAGATAGGACCGCCGGTAAGAGAGAGGGGGCTCACCGGCGTCGGCACAGATGCTGACGACTGGACTGGTACGAAAGGCACCAGTAGCCAGTCGAATGCCAGCATGGTGGACACTATCTAGCATCTTCAACGCCGAGGGTCTAGCTGAGCCATAAACAAAGCTCCCATAATCTAGTTAGATCTGACCAGGGCCCTATACAGGCGCATCAAGGTTTCCCTATCTGCACCCCAGGACCGGCCGCTAACCACTTTGAGCAAATTCAATGCCTAATACACCTCGCTTTCAGGTCTTTGATGTGGGGGATCCAAGTTAGTTTAAAATCGAATAAAAGTCCCAGGAACCTTACGGTCTCGAGACAGGTAAAACAACGTTGTTCATTAAAATATTGGGGGCTGGATGTATTCCGCGTAATCTATGGAAGTGGACGACCGTCGTTTTGGCTGCAGAGAAGCGAAAGCCATTACGCGATGCCCACGACCAAAGATTGTTAACACTCAGTTGTATCTGTCGTTCAGCCCTGTGGAGACTTGACGAACTGCAATAAATTGCGTAGTCATCCACAAAGAGGCATGAACGGACAGGAAGGTGTACGTTGTCCACAATGCCATTTATTGCAATGGCGAACAACGCACAGCTTAAAATACTGCCCTGGGGCACCCCATTTTCTTGAATAAAATCATCGGATAAGGTGTTGTTTAACCTTACCCGGAAGTGTCTATCCGACATAAAATTAGCTATAAAAACAGGGAGGTTCCCACGGAACCCCCAGTTAAAAAGGGTTTTTAAAATGCCGTACCGCCATGTGGTATCGTACGCTTTCTCCAAGTCAAAGAAAACTGCCAAAAGATGCTGTTTATGGAGAAAGGCGTCACGAACTGCCGTCTCGAGACGACGAGATGATCCACCGTAGATCGGTTGCGGCGAAAACCACATTGAATATTTGATAGTAGATTGCGGGATTCTAAATACCATATTAATCGTTTATTTATCATTTTTTCCAATTTTTTTGCATACACAACTAGTTAAGGCTATCGGTCTATAACTAGTTGGTTCTAATTTTCCTTGCCACTTTTATATAGAGGGATAATGTTGCTTGCCTCCACAGTGTTGGGAACTGACGAGATTCCCAAACACTATTGTAGAGGTCCAACAGATATGCTCGTCCAGCAGGGGTAACTGGCGCAACATTTCATAATAATGTCGTCGGGGCCAGGAGCTGTGCTACCCGCCTGGGACATGGCATAGGTCAGTTCATCTAAAGTAAAGGGGGAGTTGTAATCCTCCCCCTGACTCTGACCAAAGTCAATAGAATGGCGCTCTATGTTCCGCTTATGCGCTGCAAACTCATTTGAGTAGCTTGCAGTGCTAGATATGGCGGTGAACATAGAGCCCAATACATTGGCGACCTCCACAGGGGAGGAGACAAGCGTACCATTTGACATGAGGGCAGGTATGTTATTGATGGTATTTTTTGCTACTACGTAATTTACGAATATTGTCCCAAACCTTATTGGGGGAGTGGAAATTGTAAGGGTAGATATAAACTGTCTCCAAGACTCTCTTCTGCTTTCACGAATGATACGGCGAGCTCGAGCACGCATAATCCGGAATGATTCTAGATTATCCAAGGTAGACGCCGATGGAAGAGACGTAATGCTCTTCGACGGTCAGAAATAGCCAATCTACACTCCTCGTTCCACCAGGGAACAGGATGGTGGCGCGGGTTTGGCGAGGATTTAGGGATAGATTCCCTCGCCGCCATGATGACCGTCGAAGTAAAATGGGCAATATTAACATCGACGTCCGGAGAAAGGGGTTGTACAAATACGGCGAGCTCGCGAAATTATCCCAGTCAGCACGTTAGCACCCATTGTGGTGCACGTGCTATACCGGGAGGGTCTTCAATTAGCGAAAGCAGAATGGGAAAGTGATCGCTGCCACATAGATCCGAGTGGACCTCCCAAAGGAAGTGGGCAGCGATCCCGGGGCTACATAGAGTTAGGTCGATGGCAGAGGATACACCATTAAAGGTGGAAAAGTGGTCTGGTCCCGGTGTTCATTAACACCAGGTTTCCCGAGACAAGAATATCCTCTACCATCCTCCCGCGGGCGTCTGTATAATTAGACCCCCACACCAGTTGTGTGCGTTAAAGTCCCCCAAGATAATATAGGGGGCGGGAAGTTGTTTAAAGAGGGCCTCTAGGCTCCTCTTTGAAACACGTTCACCTGGTGGGAGGTAGATGCAGCATACAGTTACTTCTATAGAAGGGAGACTCTCACAGCAATCACTTGGAGATCAGATACAATATTTATAGAATTATTATATAATTGCTACGTGCAAGTATAGCCACACCTCCGCTAGCCCGATCAAAGAAAGGCTTGTCGGTACGATACACATCGTACCCACGAAGCATCGGGTTGTCAGTTGGGCGGAAGTGGGTCTCCTGCAAACACAAGATGGAAGGATGCAGGGAAGAAATTATAAGTTTGATTTCCTCTACACGAGCATAGAAACCCCTACAATTCCATTGTAGTAGCGACATAAGTTTATTAGTATGAAATTTAGTTATCCTCGCAATCCATTTCACTATCCTTTAAGAATAAAAATTTGTTGAGGCCCTTTTAGCCCTCTTGCCTTTCCCAGTCTCTCCTGACCTCTCGCTCAGGAGAGGCTTCGGCTTATTTTGGGGAATGGGGAGTCAATTCTTTTTCGAAGGCTTTAAGGCCTTAGACGCTTTTTTATATAATCTTTTTCGGCGGTCTCTCGCTGGTCCTTCTTCAAGGCACATGGGACTCGCCTTAGCGGCCTCACCTGTTCCGCAACTCGTCCCCACTTCCGGAAGCACAGAGTGGGGTGAGAGACTAAACAACGGCCGCCCTTGATTTAGTAACCCCGAGTTGGGCTCGAGGGGATTTCCCGAGTGGCTCGGGGGTTTCCCCGAGTGGGCTCGGGGGTTTCCCCGAGTGGGCTCGGGGGGTTTCCCCGAGGTGGGCTCGGGGGGTTCCCCGAGTGGGCTCGGGGGGTTCCTCGAGGAGGTCTCCTCGGTGGTATAGGTGGGGGAGACGACCGTTGTGGCGGTTTGGCCCCCTTTAAAAATTTAGGCCCACAGAAGTTGGCGCGGGATCAACATAAGTGTCTCGAAAGAACCAATGGCACTGGTCGCGTTGGCTCCTAGCAAGATTAACTGCGCAATGGCAGTTGGACAGTTTATATTTTGACTGACAATCCGGCTATATGAAGTTTGAAATACCGGAGCTTGACTTGATACGTATTCCTTGCGTGCCTGGGCATATGAGATCTTCCTCAGATTGTATCTCCAGGACTTTCTCTCTACCTTCCATTTAGGACAGGCCCGAGACCAGCGGAATGCGGACCCTTGCAGTTGACGCAGTATTTAGGAGACTCGCATGGTGTTTCATGACCTCCTGTCCACAATCCGCACAGGTCGGCTTACCACGGCATCGCAGCATCGTATGCCCAAATTCCTGGCACTGAAAACAGCGCCGAGGGTTAGGGACATACGGCCGGACCCTGAGCACTGGAAGCCTGCTCGGACCTCCTTCGAAGGTAGGAGTCGCAAATGTTAGGATATACGTATCCGTCTTCTTTCTTGTCCATTCTTTTTTGTGACAATACGGTACACTTCGTGACATGCTGGGGGAAAGCTCCTCACAGATCTCCTCAATGCTTACGCAGTCGAGGTCAAACAAGTGACCACTTCCCCTTGCAAACATTGAGGAACCTGTGGGCTCCACCTTCACCTGTATATTTGCCGTATTACTCAACGGTATTTCGGAGATCGCAATAATATTTGAGGATTGTGTGTCAGTCATAGTCTATATCAATAATGGTGCCATCTCGCAGTTTCTTTATTAAAACGTCAGATTTTGCTGCTCCATTATCACTCTTTCGAGGATAAAGGGCTGACACGTTTCAGATCTAGAACTTTCTTCTACTCGAGACATCACCAGGAAGCGGGCTGGGGCCTCACCACTTCCTGGCTTTTATCAAGACAGGGCTGACGCCTTAACCCGTTTCCGCCTCTTATCATTAATACGGCCCTGTGAGGGGCCGGGCAGTGAGATGCCAGCGGAACTTGGCAGTACGGTGCCAGCGGACAGTAAGGTGTCAGCTGTGACAATAAACTCATTCATGATGTGAGGACAACCTGCAAAAGTACTTGGATCGTAGACCCAGGTTGATCCCAGTTGGTTCTACCACATAGGCCCTGTTAACTCTTCCGACGAGAGGCTCCATAAGACGCTAGACATGACAACCTTCATATGGAGCATCGCCGGAAGACGGTCACCGCAGCAAGTGTATGCAGAAATGCTAATTTTACGTCCGGGACCCTCATGAACGCAACCGTCTTTTCTCAAGGTAGGGTACCCGGTTTGTCATCCCTAAGCCCTTCTACCAAGATATTACAACCGGCGCACTTTCATTCGGGAGCTCAAGGCAGTGGTATCCAATAATAAACAGAGAAGAGCCGGGTTAGTTGCCAAGGTCGTCACGGAAAGGCCAAAGGCCTCTGTGCAGGATGAACGGTGGGGAAAGGAAGAAAAAGGTAAAGGATAGATAAAGCGAAGGGGAAGAGTGAAAAAAAGTTGGAAAGTGAAGGAAGAAAAAAATTATGTGAAAGGAAAGATATAGGATAGGTTTGTCCCACACGAGGTACGTCCTGCACAGAAGCCTCCCCTTTTTAGTCGCTTCTTACGACAAGCAGGGGTTACTGCGGGACTATTCTAAACCCCGTCCCGCAGGGGGTTGATGTTAAAGGTGACCTTCGTTTTTTTATTACGCGACAGCGCTGAAGGAGTTATTTGTTTACGCCATTTATACGCCAGCGAATCTTTTTAGTGCCATTTGAGTCACTTTTATAAAGTGGCTCATCTGGATTTATCTCATAATGAGACCCTTTTAACATTTAAGTATACTTTAAATGTGTTTGTCTTGTCGTTTTATCAATTTTAATAAACTTTAATAAAATAACTATTTTAACATGTTAGTTTTTGTCTTTTTAACTAATATATTGTTTTAATATGTTTGTTTTGTTTTTATTAGTGAGATACACCTGTGGTTTTTTTTAGCAGGTGCTTCACTCAATTGTACTTTGAGCCCATTTGAGTACTCCTATGGAGTGCCTCAAATGGTTTTTTTTTTCATATTGAGAACCATTCTTTTATATTGTTTCTTCACCTTTTTATATAAACAGGTGAATATTCTTTCTCTCTCCTATGAGATTTTACTATGTATCTATATAATGCTAAGGCCCTAATGACCTCAGTGTGTCGATGGGCCTCTAAACACTAATAATAATAATATAGGTCTATAACTAGTTGGCTCTAATTTTATCCTTGCCACTTTTATATATTGGAATAACGGTTGCTTGCCTCCACAGTGTTTTGGATTTGACGAGAATCCCAAACACAATTGTAGAGATCTAAGAGGAACGTCCGTCCTGCAGGGGGCAGTTGACACTACATTTCGTTGTGGATATCATCCGGGCCAGAAGCTGTGTTGCCCACCTGGGACAGGCATAGATAAGTTCCTTTTTAGTAAAGGGGGAGTTATAGTCCTCCCCCCGACTTTGGCCAAAATCAATAGCATGGTGCTCGATGTTCCGCTTATGCACCGCGAAATCGTTAGTGTAGCTCACAGTGCTAGAAATAGCGGCAAACACCCAGCCCAATACACTGACAACCTCCACAGGGAGGAGACAATGAACCGTTTAGACATGGAGGCAGGTATACTATTATATATAATTTTTGTTACCAACTTAATTTACGTATATTGTCCCAAACCTTAGTTGTGGGAGTGGTAATTGTAAGGGTAAAATAAACCGTCTCCAAGACTCTCTTCTGCTTTCTCGAATAACACGGCGAGCTTGAGCACGTAGAATCCGAATGTTTCCAGATTCTCCAAAGTTGGACGTCGATGAAAGAGGCGTAGGGCCCATCGACATCAGAAACAGGCAACCGACACTCCTCGTTGACCAAGGGAACAGGACGGTGGGCGGATTTGGCGAGATTTAGGATGGAAGCACTCGCCGCCGCGATGACCGTTGAAGTAAAATGCCCAGACTTAATATAGACGTCAGGATGTTGGGATTCACCAAATACAGCGAGCTCGCGGAATCTATCCCAGTCAAAACGTTATAGCACCCATTGGGTATCCGCGCTGTACTGGAGGATCTTTCAAGTGGTGAGAGCAGAATGGATAATGATCACTGCCACATAGGTCCGACTGGACCTCCCAAAGGAAGTAGGCAGCGATCCCGGGACTACAAAAGGTTAGGTCGATGGCAGAGGATACTCCAATTAAAGTAGAGAAGTGTGTCTGGGTCCCGGTGTTCATTAACACCAGGTTTCTTGAGACAAGAATATCCTCTACCATCCTCCCACGTGCGTCAGTAATATTGGACCCCCACACCAGGTTATGCGCGTTAAAGTCCCCCAAGATGATATAGGGGGCGGGAAGTTGTATAAAAGAGGGCCTCTAGGGTCCTCTTAGAACACGCTCTCCCCGGTGGGAGTAGATGCAACATATTTTTACCTCCAAAGGAGGGAGACTAACAACAATCACTTGGAGATCAAAAATGATAATATTTTTGTGATATATATTGCTTCGTGCGAATATAGCCACACCTCTGCTAGCCTGATCAAAGAAAGGCTTGTCGGTACGATACACATCGTACCCACGAAGCATCGGGTTGTAATTTGGGCGGAAGTGGGTCCTCCTGCAAACACAAGATGGAATGATGCAGGGAAGAAATTTGTTGTTTAATTTCCTCTACACAAGCATAGAAACCCCTACAATTCCATTGTAGTTGCGATATACTTTATTAATATAAGATTTAATTATCCTCGCAATCCATGACACTATCTCTTAAAAATAAAAATTGTTTGAGGGCCTTTTTAGGTCCTCTTGCCTTTCCCAATCTCTCCTGGACCTCCCTCTTCAGGAGAGGCTTGGGTTTATTTTGGAGAGACTGGGTAGTCGGATCCTTGAGCGAAGGCTTAGTTACGGCCTTTGAAGCTTTTTTAATATAATTCTTTTCGGCGGTCTCTCGCTGGTCCTTCTTAAAGGGCACCAGTGGGACTCGCCTTGGCGGCCTCACCTGTTTCAACCACTCATCCCGGCCTCTGGAGGCCCAGAGGCGAGGGTGAGCGACTTAACAGTGCCGCACGCAATTTATTTCCCCGGGGAGGGCTCGGGGAGTTCCTCGGGAGGACTCGGGGAGTTCCCCGCTGAGGACTCGGGGGTGTTCCCCGAGGAGGACTCGGGGGTGTTGCCGAGGGGGGTTCGGGGGTGTTCTTGTAGGAGTCTTTGCAATATTAACTGCGTCATGGCAGTTAGGGCAATTTATATTTTGGGTGACAATTTGGCTGTAGAACTTTTAAATACCGGGGCTTGGAGTGCAGTATACTCTTTGCGTGTCTGGGCATAAGGGATCTTCTTTTCTGTTTGGATCTCCAGGACTTTTTTCTCTACTTTCCAATTCGGACAGACCGAGACCAGGCAGAATGAGGACCCTTGCAATTAATGCAGAATTTAGGAGACTCGCATGGATGTTCGTGAGCCTCCTGTCCACAATCTGCACAGGTTGGCTTACCAAGGCATCGCAGCTTCGTATGCCCAAACTCCTGGCACTTAAAACAGCGCCGAAGGTTGGGGACATACGGCCGGACCCTGAGCACGTGGAAGCC
Source organism: Timema cristinae (assembly GCA_039000515.1). Classification (NCBI taxonomy): domain Eukaryota; kingdom Metazoa; phylum Arthropoda; class Insecta; order Phasmatodea; family Timematidae; genus Timema; species Timema cristinae. Next base: position 78,946 of record JBCFYV010000549.1, on the reverse strand, counting down.
AGCTCGGACCTTATTTGGTAAGGAAGGAGTGGCAAATGTTAGAATATAACTATCAGTGTTCTTCACTACATCGTTCTTTTTGATGGTTATCCTATATACTTCGGTGACATGTTGAGGGAAAAGCTCCTCACAGATGTCCTCAATGCTTACGCAGTCGAGGTCATAGCAATGACCACTCCCTTGCAAACATTGAGGAACCTATTAGGCGCCACACTTCACCTTTAAATGAATTCGAGGGCTAAACGGTATTGTAGTTATTGCCATTATTTTCTTTGTATGAAGGTCGTTTTCAGTCTGGTTCATAATCGTGCTATCGCGCAGTTTTCTAATTGAAACCCCAGACTCGGCAGCTCCACTTATCACTCTTTCGAGGACAAATGGGCTGACACGCTCCAGGTTCTCATTATCATCCATTCGAGACATACCTGGAAGCGGGACTGGGCTCACCACTTCCTGGATTTTTTCAATTAAAGGGTTGGACGGCCTTACCCGTTTCCGCCTCTTATCTATATTACGACCCTGCGAGGGGCCGGGCAGTGAGTTGCCAGCAGTGTTGCCAGTACGGTGCCAGCGGCGACAATGTTGTCGCCATGCCATGATTGGGGACAACCTACACAATACTCGGATCGTAGACCCAGGGTGATCCAAGTTGGTTTCTACCACATATGGCCCTGTTACTGTCCCGACGAGAGGCTCTATACGACGCTAGACATGACAACCTTCGCATAGAGCATCGCCGAGACAGAGGTCGTCGCAGCAAGTGGGTGTAGGAAAGTATAAATTTTACGTCCCCCCCTCATAAACGCAACCAAATTTTTTTTTCAAAGTAGGGTACCCGTTATTGTCACCCCAAAGGGCCCTTCTACTAAAAAAATTGAAACCCGGGCGCACTTTCTTTTAAAGGAGCTCAAGGCAGGGTTTATCCAAAAAATAAACAGAGAAGAGCTGGGTTGGGGCCCAAAGGTTCGTAAAAAGGGAAAAGGGCCAAAGGGCCCCTCTGTGCAGGATGAACGGGGGGGGGAAAGGGGAAAAAGGAAAGGGGTAGAAAAAAGCAAAGGGGGGAAAGGGGTAAAAAAAAGGGGGGAAAGTGAAGGAAGAAGAAAATGATGTGAAAGGAAAGATTTTAGGATAGGTTTGCCCCCACAGAGTACGTCCTGCACAAACCTCCCCTTTTAGTCGCTTCTTACGACAACGGGGGTTACTGCGGGACTATTCTAAAACCCCGCCCCGCGGGGGGGGCCCCCCCAATTAAATGGGGTTTTTAAAATCCCCGAAACCGCCAGGTAAAGGGTCCCTTTCTCCAAATAAAAGAAGACAGCCAAAGGTGCTTTTTATGGAGAAAGCGTCACGAGCTGCTGTCTAAAAGGCAACAAGGTGACCACCGTGGATCGGAAACGACGAAAAACCACCTTGCATATCGGTTAGTAGATTGCGGGATTCGAATACCATGTAAATCTTTTATTGACAATTTTTTTCTAATATTTTCTTACACAACAATTTTAAATTTTATAGGGCTATAACTAGTTGTCTCAATTTTTCCTTTCCCCCCTTTTTTAAAAAATTTGGGGTAAACGGTTGCTTGCCTCCCCGGTTGGGGAAATTTTCGAGGGTTTTCCCAAAACACAATTGAAGGGGTAGGCCTTAAAAAAGTTGTAAGCGACAAAAATTTTGAAAGTAAAATTTTCATGTAACAAGGTTGTATGTGATCTCTGCTCCGTTATTTAAAAAAATAAAACTATCATTTTTGGGCTTTTTATACGAGAAAAAAATGCTGAAAAAAGTTTTGGGAATCCTGATCTTGGGTGTAAAAATGGTTTTATGTACCAAAATGGCCGACAGATGTAATTCACTCATACACCATGTGCTCAAAAACATGAAAATCGGGTGAAAAGAGGAAGAAAAAGGTTAGTGAAAAGGAAGCAAACTATTCGAAAAAAAAATAGTGATGCAGGGGAAAAAGGTTTGAGTTTCCCGAAATGTAAAAGAAGCCTGCATTTCCCCAATCAAATGAGGGACGTAAAACAACGTTTTTTATGATTGGGAAAACCTATGGGGAACCTTTTTTTGGTGAATACCCGTTTAGTGCCCCCCAAAAAAGTAGGGGTGGGGGGGAAAATATCGGGGGTTGTAAAGAAAAGGGTTTTAGGGGGGTAATTCCAACTAACCCCGTCTTTTGTGAGCCAGACCCGGGGGGGTTTTAAACTAAAAAACCCAAAAAGGGGTTTTTTCATCAAAAGAACATTTTTAGGGGGTTTTTAAAAAAAGAGAACATTTTAAACTTAAGGGGGGCCCCAAACCAGCTAACTTTTTAAGGGGTTTAAAACTTTTTTTTAAAGTCTCACTAAACAAGCTCATTGATTAAAAATCACTTAATAACCAAATTTGGCATAGTTGGCCCAAAATTTTTTCAAAAGATATCCAATTTAGCAAAAACAAACCCTCAGTTACATGTTTTTGTTTAAGATTTTGCAACAGGTCTTGTTTGTCCCACTTTGACACTATTCATCAATGTTTACCAGAGACAATATCTTCTTACAACTATTGTTCACGATGCGCCACCCAAAACGCTACGAATGATGTTATGGCATGATTCCAATAATGCATAGAGGATCCTGCGAGATAGCATCGTGTCTGTTAAAGTATTTAAAGGACAACTTTTCACATTAGAATAAAGGGTCCAGAGCGGAAAACCTGTTGTTTGGTTGGACCGGTGTGTGGGCAAAATAACAACTGAATCGATTGTAATGTTTAAATCTTAATTTATCCAAATACTTATCTCAAATTGAACCAAGTTTTTACAAGTGGACATATTTCCTACCCTGTGACATGATTTCTTCGCTTATAGAAAAGAGCAAGAAGAGAACAACTATATAATGTGCCTTTTGACTGGGTTGAAATGATAGTTTAACCTCACGCCCAGTAAGCCATTATGGTTACTCGCTAATGGAAAGAGAAGATTTCAAAGATTTCTCACCAAACGAAAAATGGTCTGAGGATAGACTCACTCACTGAAAATAACAGAGGACATGTGGCTACATGGCTGTCGAATGATGACCCTACTTGCAATTCGAGTAAGGAAGTCTCACAATGTTCTTCAGCCTTGTGGGTGGCACAATCGTTGTGCAAACCCAGGAAAGAAAAGGCATTTCCAGATATTTCATCCACCATTGTGTACATTTGATATTTAAAGGCAGTTTATCCTACGTCACACTCCTATAAAAAGAAGCAAGAAGAAAGATCTAATGGAATGTGCCAGTTTTCTTTCACCAGAGCACCGAAAGTTCTATACAGATCTGTTAGTTGCAACAATAAAGTGTTTAGTGTCATAGCAGATGCTACAAAATGCCGACACAAACAAGTGCAGTAATAAGCTTTAATGTTTATACTCTGTATATGTAAGAAACTATGCATTATTTATTTTTTGACTAAACTAATGGAGGATTAACACCATTATTGTATAAGAGAGCATTTTAAAATTACATTTATCAAAAATTATTAGACACTGTAAAAGTTATCCAACAAAATTAAAAGCAATACGTTTTTAAAGCTATACATATCTTTATATGTATAAATATATAAGTGAGTAATGTTTTATTAAGTTTACTATACACTAATAATAATACTCACAATTTTTAAATCATAAAATCTTCAATCCGAAAAGCGTTTCAATTTTTACTTCTTAGTGCACTTCTCTTTCAAACAATAGGTACGTGTAACAGGCGTTGTATGTCACTGTACATATAACGTTGTTGCATAGCCAATTTGCTTTATTTGTTGAAAACTCACTCATACTGAAACATATTAACGTAGAAACACCTATTGAATGTACTTATGTATGTGTAATATCTTGCCAATGGATACTTATAAAAAAGTACATTAAATTTGGTCTCCCATATTATGTTTTCATTGTTTCCCAAAAGTTTTTCAAAATGTTGCTTACAACGTTGTACTGCCTACGCTTCAATTGGTAAGGTCTAAAGCTGGGTTTCCTCCGGGTAGCGGTGTCCCCCCCGCAATCAAGCGTGCCGTAAAATGACGTTGAATGACAACACCAAAAACGTGTCCCGTACAAACAACGAGCGTGGTTTCCAGGTATGTTGACTGCCACCGTCATGCCAAATAGCGGTGCCGTCATTACGGCCGACAAACAATTTGTGCCGTTTTTTGAAGTCGTGTGCGGTGTACTTTTCACTAAAAATTAGTCAAGAATTGGAGTAACGAAGAAGACGAAATATTAATAGATTTTGTGAAGAATCAAGAGGTGTTGTAATAATGTGAAGAGTAAAGACTACAGGAAATCACAGTTAAGCAAATCTGGTGGCGTGAAAATCGGGCGTATACTTGAAAAATCAGGTATGATGTTGTGAATATTATATAATTTTAAGATTAAATATAAAACATTTGTAGTCAACATGGTCTACATGTTTACGTGTTTATAAATGAGGGGGTTTGGGTTGTAAATAAAAGTCACGAAACTAGTATAAATTAATTTATTACAACAATGTTTTGAACAATTATCATAGACAAACTAGATAATCAATAAACAAAAGACAAGTAAACATTTTCATTAGGTATCAAAAAAAAAAAAAATATGAAATCAACGTTAGTCATTGTTAGTGTTTGTGTAATACACTTATTCTGCCAATCAACAGCCCCTGGCCATTGACACATGTTCTTGAATATTTCTCGAAATGCGTTGCTGAACTTCGTGCACGGACGTATTCCTGCCATAGGAAATACATTTCTGTAAGTAATGGAAGTTCATTCATCGATATGTATTTGATTTGGAGCAAGTTGGTTTTGCTTCGCGTAAAATGTTATGTAAAATATAGGCACATTATAATCAACATGTCGGTAGTTTCTTTGGTAGTAGCAAATCAGGTTTTGGAAAAAAATACAAAAGATAAAGCACATCAAAATTCCGAAAGCATTTTCAGTCGTTCCTCTAGCTCGAATAGTCGATAGTTGTATACAGCTTTTGATGAATGGCAAAGATTGCTGTCTCGGATAGTTTTCATCAAATTTCATGCAAAGCTAAAGCTTCATCTCCTACAAATGACATGTGGTACAACAACAATATCTTGTCCAGATAATGCTTTTCGAGTGTTATAATTAAACGTATTGGTCCGGATTTGTTTGCATATATTGCTTTTTAAGTATATACCCGCGTCTCCTTCTCTGCCATAGAACCGTCCTCGATTGCAACAAATTGTATTCCGCACGACAACTGCTAGTAAACGATATAAAAAACTCCTTTGTATGAAAGAATTCGATCCACTGTTTTTGTGACCTTTTATCCCGTACATGTTTACCGTCAATTGAACAACTCAATTGGAAATTCCAGGCTGACAAATGTATTACTTAATTTTTCGCATTTTGCTCGTTACTTTTGGTGATGGCATTATTAGTATAACATCCTTTTGCTGATTGCTCTCAGCAACTTCTTTTATTATGACACCTATCCAAGAAATGGCATATTCGATACTGAAAGCAAGTGATATGGATGACTTCTCCTGTGGCCAATACCTGAAATAAAACAAATAAAGTAATTATAACACTGCAAATGCTTACACATAGGTTTATTAATCCCCATATTATAATAATAATTATTTCTAACATAATTTTGAAAAATAATTAAGTTTATTGACGTTAAAGATATTATTAGGCAATTGGGACCTAAAAGGGCAATGTTGCATATTTCATGACTCGATAGTTTTTTGCACATTTCACTATCAGCTATTACATTATGTTATTTCCACCCCTATTCCCTCTCACACAATCTGCAATTTCTTGGAATTAGCCACCCCTCTCCACCCTTCCAACTCAAGTAAACCCACTCTAACACCTGTCGCGTAACCTCCGTCCTCAAACAGTGTTGTGCGTTGGAATCGCAATCTCATCACAACTCGGGTGAAACTCTAGCTAGTTTTGTTTTGAATATGAACCTCATCAAGGACTACCTGGAAATTAAATAGTGCGCGACTATATGTATAATATGTTAATATTGGTCAATACCCCGTGTATTTCCTTAATAAATATTACTCATTAAACGCGGAGTGTTTAGGGAAGCCTCCTCTCGCGTATTAATATTCTTAAGAAGACAACCTCCGGCTTCAAGAAGATCAAGACCATCGCTTCCCGGTATTCCCGGTCTCCCGTCAAGAACAAACCCTCAAGTAGGCTTCTACACATGCATCTTTTTCCTCTAAATCAACATTCAACCTCCCGTCTCTGTTTAGTATACCAAAACTGCTCCTCCGAAATATAAAGGCTTTTCGTGTTAATCTTAATATTATTAAAGAGAAGAGCGATCACACAGGCAACAATTTGCCTTTATGTTTGTAAAACTGGTATTATCATATAAAATTCGAACGTTTGTCGCCGAAGCCTCGCGGAAAAAACAATTCGATTCAGCGTTACAAGACATATAAAAAATAGCATCATAGAAAACCAATGCCTACTATGGATACTATTCACTGGGAATATTTGAAATATTTAACTCCCCGCTTTTTGACTGTTTTGAACATGCCAGGTTTAGGACCATCAGACCCTTATACGAAAATATTAGATCGAAAAATTTCATCAATTTTGATTTTATAGTTTGGGATGGAGAAAAAACCCGTGGATGGCGTCGTACAGCGAACGCGGGTGAGATGGATATCTTTTTTGTTAGATTATTTGATTCCACGTAATAGAAACTAAAATGTTGAAAGTTGAGGGGTGGTGGGGTAAAATTTCCGATCTTTGGGTGATTACATAATTGTAAATAATAAACCGAAAATAGTCTGTGATGATCTACTTATTTTTTGCAGATGTTAGACTGCAACAAGAGATGGCCTATGTAAGTAGATTAATACATTAAACGAAAAAGGAAAACCTGGCACTTGGTTCCAGTGGTGATGCAGCAAAGAAGAGGTCAGATCTCCTATCCATTCTTAGATGGCTTCAGTTCGTCACAAAGAAGTACCATACCAATGTGTTTGGGATATAGTAGTAAAAACACAAATGCCAACGAGACTGTACTATGGAGAAAGATACGCGCTGGTTGAACAAATGATGAAAGCGTCCACCACCCAAAAAGAGAAACTTTTTGGAGGACATAAGACGAGAGAACGTTTGAATAGAATATTACAAGAAAGATGAATAAGAATTGATAAGAAGAAGAGAAATATTTTCATACTCACGCTGAGGACGATTGCAGTTTACTTAAACACATACTAAGTTCGGAATGCCACTTTAGTCAAAATGAATTTGATGAATTCTAAGGGGAAAATTGTGAAAAACATCCCCGATAAGAACAAGCTGAATTGAGGATGCAAATTTCCACGTTAGTTGGTAAAGCTTAATTAACGACAGTGTCTAAACCGAAGCGATACAGCGAGTGCAACATCAAGAGCAGTTAGCAGCTGTCAAAGTTATGTTTTTGGGAGATGTGGGTCCCGCTCAACAACTAAGTCCCAACACAAGAAATGTGTTGTCCCCTGTTAGAAACTGAAAGCCACACACTTACGTCAAATGAGCAAGGAGATTACAAAAATATCATATTTATGATATGTAACAAGCAATACTTTCAACATATAGCTTCAATAAATAAATAATAAAATAAAATATAGAATTTTAAATTTTAAGTAGTTTTCAAATATTCACCTTAAGAAAACACAAAATTTTTGCTCTGCGATATTTGGCTTCATGTTCTGTTAAGGACTTTGAAAGTATGTCTTCCTCTTATGTAATTCAGTACATAATCAAACAACACTGGTGTTAAACGAAATATTCCCTGAATTTTTCTTGATTGCAGTGCAGATGACGACGCACTTAAAATTTTTATATGCACCTTCTGTAGCACGGCTTTTATAAATTTACTTTCCTCGAACGTTTCTGATGTCGTCCTTCTGATGACTCTTCATCTTCCAAAAATACTAGAATCGCCAGATAAGATCATGACCATTTTCTAAATTACAAATTCATACTTTTCACACCGTCACGATCACGGACATACAAGGCTAGTTTACATAAACAGGGCCACCGGTCACGTACGGCCGCCACACATTCAGAAGACGGCTTAACGCTATATTACGGCCACTAAATTACCGCACCGATACCCAGGAAAAGCCAAGCTTAAGAGGAACCCCGTCCCCGGCCAGGGGGCAATTGATGTAACATTTCGTAATGGATATCATCCGGTCCAAAAAACTGTGATGCCCCGCCTGGGACGTGCCGTAGATATAATTCCTCTTTAATAAAGGGGGAGTTATGTCCTGACCCCGACCTTTTGGCCTAAATCAATAGTTAGGGGCGCTCGCGTTCCGCTTTTGCACCGCGAACTGGGGGTCGTTTAGAGTAGCTCGCAGTGCGAGAAATAGTGGCGAACACCGATCCCAATACATAAGACAACCGTCCACAGGGGTATTAAACAAGTAACTTTTAGACATAGGGCAGGTATTCTATTTATTGAATTTTTGCTACAACTTAATTTTATGTATATTGTCCCAAACCTTAGTTGTGGGATGGTAATTGTAAGGCAGAAATAAATTGTATCCAGACTCTTTTGCTTTCTCGAATAAACGCGGCGAGCTCGAGCGCGTAGATTCCGAAATGACTCCACTATTCTCCAAAGTGGGACGCAAATGAAAGATGGCGTAGGGCCCTATCGACGACCAGTAAAAGCCCAACCCGACACTCCTATTTCCACACAAGGAACAGAACAGTGGCAAGGACTTGGCGAGGATTATAGGGATGGAAGCACTCATCACCCGGATAGACCGTCGAAGTAAAAATGCCCAGCATTAACATCCACGCCAATATGTTGAAATTAGCCAAATACGGCGAGCTCGCGGAATCTATCCCATCAGCGCGTTTTAGCACCCATTGGGGTATCCGTGGCTGTATTGGTAAGGATCTATTAGTGTTGAGAGTAAAATGGGATAATGACACTGCCGCATAGGCCGAGTGGACCTCCGAAAGGAAGTGAGCATCGATCCCGCAGTACTACATGAGGTTAGTCATGGTAGAGGATACACCATAAAGGTAGAGAAGTGCGTCTGGTTCCTGTGTTCATAACATCAGATTTTCCCGAAACAAGATTATTCCTCTACCATACTCCCACGGCGTCTGAAAAATTAGATCCTATAACTTAGGTTATACGCGTTAAAATCCCCCAAGATGAATACAGGGGGCGGGAAGTTGTATTAAGAGTACTAGTGTCCTCTTAGGAACACGCTAACCCGAGGTAGGTAGATCAGCAATTTTACCCTCCAAAGAGAGGGAGACTGAACAGAAATCACTTGGAGAACAGATATATTTATATACTATGGTATATATTGCTATGGCAAGTATAGCTAAACCTCCGCTGCCCATAAAAAATAGGCTTGTCGGTCTAAAAAAAATCGTACTCAGTAGCACGGGTTACATTGGGCGGAAAATGGGTCCTCAAGAAAAATGGAGGAAGCAGGGAAAAATTAGTTTGTTTAATTTCCTTATACGAAAAAAGAAACCCCTACAATTCCATTGTAGTAGCGACTACTTTATTAAATAAAATTTTTTTATCCTCGCAACCCATGTCACTACCCTTTTAAGAAAAAAAAAATTGGGTTTGAGGCCCTTTTTAGGGTCCTTTGCAATTCCAGTTTTCCGGGGGCCCCCGGGCTTCAGGGGGCGTCTGTTTGTTTGAGGACGGGGTTGTAGGACCCCTTGGGTGAAGGCTTTGTTAAGGCCTTCGACGCTTTCTTTATAAAAATTTTTTTTGGGGTGATCTCTCGCGGGTCCTTCCTTCAAGGAACAGTGGGGACTCACCTTGCGCCTCACCTGTTCCGGATATCCTCCTCCGGAGGTACGAGGTAAGTGTGAGGGCTAAACAACAGAACAACAGCCCCCGGGTGTTTTAGACCCCAAGGGGGGCTTGGGGGGGGTTCCCCGAGACGTGTTTAAGGAGGTTCCCTCGAGTAGGTCCCCTCGGGGGTTGGGTAGTGAGACAAACTTTTGTTGGTTTCTTTCCGTTTAAAAATTTAGGCGCAAAGGGTTGGCGCGGCATCACATTTTTCTTTTGAGAGTAGACGAATGGCAAAATGGGCAGGGGTCTTAGCAATATTGACTGCGCAATGGCAGTTGGGGCAGTTTAAGTTTGACTGACAAAATTTTGGGTGTTGAAGTTTGAAATCGGGAGCCCGACGGATACGTTAAAATTGCTACCTGGGTATATGGATCTTTTTGGATAGTTTTCCAGGACTTTCTTCCTACCCTTTCCCTTTGGACAGGACCCAACCAGGGGAATGCGGACCCTTTCAGTTTTTGCGTATTCTGGACAATGGGTTTCGTGAGCCCCTTGTCCACAATCCGCAGAGGTTGGCTTACCAGGCATCGCAATTCGTTGCCCAAATTCCTGGCACTGAAAACACGCGAGGGGTTAAGGACATAAGCCCGTCCTGAGACGTGAAAACCTGCCGGACCTTCTTCGGAGGGGTGGGGTCGCAAATGGAGGATTGACGTATCCGTATTTTTTTCTTGTCCGTTTTTTTTTGTGACAATACGGTACATTTGGGTACATATGGGGGGAAAGTTCCTACAGATTTAAAAGCTCCGAAGCGGGTCAAAGAAAGTGACCACCCCCTTTACAAACAATGGGGAAACCCCGTGAGGTTCCACCTTCCCCGGTATTGAAGCCGTATTACTCGACGGTATTTAGGTAATAGCCTAATGTTGTGACGAACTTTAGTTTCAGTTGAATCAAATTAGTGCCATCACGAAATTTTCTTATAGAAAGTCTGTTTTTTCTGCACCATTTATCGCTATTTGGGATAAATGGGCTGACGGGCTGAAAGGTTTTCATTGTTTTGTCTCGAGACTCACCAGGAAGCGGGGCGCGGCCTTACCATTTCCTGGGTTTTCCCAAGACAGGGGTGGACGGCCCCTTACCCTTTTCCGCTCTTTATCCAAAATTACGACCCCGGAGGGGGCCCCGGGCATGTGAGTGCCGAGAATTTTTTCAGTGCGGGGACATTACGGCCATGCCGTTTTTTTGGGGCAAACTACACAGTACTCGGATCGTAGACCCATGGATCTCGTTGGTACTACCACCAAAGGCCCTTTTTGGGAACTGCCCTGCTAGTTTAGGGCCCCATGCGACGCTAGACATAAAATTCTTGCTTTGGGCATCCCCAAAGGGAGGGGGTCGTCGCAGCGGGGGGGTTTTGTGGGAAAAGTGCCAACTTTACGTGGGCCCCTCATTTAAAACCAAAAACCAAAAAACTTTTCTAAAAAATTAGGTTACCCGGTTATTGTCATCCCAAAGGGGCCCTTTACTAAGATTTTAAACCCGGGCCCGCACTTTCTTTTCCAGTAGCTCAATTGCAAAAACTGTATCCTTTAAATTTTTTTGGGGGAAGAAAAAGGAGCCGTTAAGTAGCCAAAAAGTCGTCAACGGAGTGGCCCAAAACCAATTTTTCCCGGGTGCAGGATGGGGAAAGGGGAGAAGGGGAATTTAAAAATTATTATTATTTATTTTTTTGTTTAAGGGCCCCCAAATGGGACACATCTAGGTCATTGGGGCCCTTAAAATTATTTTAAAGTACTTAATAAAATCCCAAATGGGGGGAAAGAGATAAAGCATTCCCAATGAGACACCCCATAGGATTTCCCAGTGGCCTTTTGGTTTTAAATTAAGTGATACCCCCGCAAAAAAAAACCCCCCAAAAGTGAAATCACAAAAATTTAAAAAGCCCAAAACAACTTTTTAAAAAATATAACACTTTTAAAAAGCAAAACATTTTTAAAAATTTTAAAAAGACAAAAAACATTTTTAAATTGTAAAAAAAAACTTTTTAAAAGGGGATTCAATATGGATAGTTTCCAAAAGAGCACTTTAAAAAAAGTGATCAAATGGCTTTAAAAAGATCCCCCTTTGGGCGAAAAAAAAGGGAAATGAAACAAAAAATTTCCCCCCCGCACTACCCGGTTTAAAAAAAAAAATAAGTCACGTTTTAAAACCCAAGAGCCGGGCGGATAGGGGCAGTTTGCGAACCCCAAACAAAATTTTTTTTGCCCAAAAGGGGAGTATAAAAAAAAAATTTCACAACTGGAGGGGGAAATTCCCCTTTAGTAAAAAAATAGGGGGTCAATGAAGTTTTTCCCGACGGGGGTTTTCCCGTAACGATGACCCCTCTTTTTTGGGCCCTTTGTATGGGGAAGGGGCCATCGCGACCCCCCACCTTCCCGGGAGGGACCCCCGTTTTGTTCGAGCAGGGGTCGGACCCATTTGCCCCTTGCCGGTGGAAACCCCCCCTCCGCCAAACAAACCCTTTAGATCTAAAAAATTTAAACCCCAGACCGCCTCGGAGGCGGGGTGCTGCCCCCTTGGTTTCCCTGGTCCCCCCAGCTCTTTTCCTGGAAGTCCAGCGGGGAACCAGGTTTTCCAGCAAAAGGGGGCCCGGGTGCTTAATGAATAAATTTTTTAAATTTTGCCCCATGTATCTTTGGGCGAGGGGTTTCCCTGAGTAGAGAGTGGACAAATCCAACAGGGCCTCGGGAAAATCCGTGCGGATGAGGGAGAAACGGGGGACTTCTTGGGGTAAACAAAACACAAAGTTAAAAAATTTGGCATTTTAATTAGCTGTAAAAAACACGGGTTTTTCTTGGGTTTAAAAACCAAAATTTAAAATTGGACCCTTTTCCACAAAAAAAAAGCAATCCCACGGAGACCCCCAGATTTAGAGCCATCGGGGTTGATGCGTCAAATCCTTTGGAAAGGGCGAGGGAGAGGAGCTCATTAAAGGGCCCTTCTTATTTTACAAATTTTTGGGGGGGGGTCGCTTTAGGGAATTTGGCGGATCAAAAGGGGGCTTTTTGGAGGGCGTTCCCTTCCCCGGGGAGAAAACTCGCCCCCGGTGTTGTGGGGATAGCCTTTGGCGGGGCTTCCCCACGGTTTTAAAAACCCGTAGCTTTTTCCGGGCCCCCAACCCGGCCTTGTACTACGCCTTTTAGTTTCAACAAGACACGGTTTAGGGGGAAAAAAAACGGGGGCCGGGTAAGCAACTTTAAATTTGGGCATGAAAATGTGTTTGGGCCCAGAAAGATCCCAGGGGGTTAAGACCCCCGGTAAGAAAGAGGGGGCTCACCCGGCGTCGGCAAGATCTGACGACTGGATTTGGTAGGGAAAAAGGGCCCCAGTAGCCAGTCTTTTTGCCGGGATGGGGGACGCAAATCGGCATTCTTTAACCCCCGGAGGGTTTGCTGGGAACCATATAAAAAACTCCGTAATCAGTTTTGATCTCACCAAGGCTCTATAGAGGCGCATAAAGGTTTTCCCCTTTTCCCACCCCAAGAGCGACCACTCAAAACTTTAAGAAAAATTCAAAGCTTTAACACCCCTCGCTTTCAGGTCTTTGATGTGGGGGCCCAAGTTATTTTAAAAAATCAAAATAAAAGCCCCCGGGGAAACCCTTACGGTTCGGGACATTTAAAACCACATGGTTAATTAAAAAATTATTGGGGGAGGTTTGTTTTCCGGTAATCTAGGGGAAGGGGCCGAAAAGTGTTTTGGGCCCGCGAGAATGGGAAAAGCCATTTCGAGATCCCCACAACCATAGTTTGTTTACAGCGGGTTGTATCTGTCGTTCAGCCCTGTGGGGGACTTGATGAAACTGCAAAAAAATTGCGTAGCACCCAAAAAAAAGGGCCCTTTTTGAAACGAACATTTTAAGCGAAACGTTGTCTAAAATGCTTTTTTATGAAATTAGGAAAACGTGCGGGCTAAAGGGGGAAACCCCCTGGGGCACCCCATTTTCTTAAATTTAAAAATTCACCCTTTAAAAGGGTTTGTTTTTTAAACCCTTCCCCGGAAGTGCTATTGACATAAAAATTAGCTAAAAAAATAGGGGGCTCCCCCGGCCCCCCCAAATTTAAAAAAGGGTTTTTTTTTAAGATGCCGTAACGCCTTGTAAATGTAGCCTTTCCAAAACCCCCCCCAAAGAAAACGGGCCAAAAAGATGCTGTTTTGGAGAAAAGGTTTCACGAACCCCAATTTCTAAAGACGGACGAGAGGGTTAAACCCGGTGGATTGGGGTTTAGGGCCCAAAAAACCCACATTAAATTATTGGAAATTGTATTTTTGGCGGGATTCAAAACACCAAAATAAGTCGTTTTTTTTATAATTTTTTCCAAATATTTTGCTTTCACGCTATTTTAAGGCTATGGGTTTTATAACTATTTGGGGCTCTAATTTTTTTCCTTTTGCCCTTTTTTTATTAGGGGAAAACGGTTTTTTTGCCCCCCAAAAAGTGTTTGGGAATTTGAAAATTTTCCCAAACACAATTGTAGAGGTTTAAAAAAGGATCGCCTGCCCCAAGCAGGGGGACATTTGGGGCGAAAATTTAATAATGGAAAACCATCCGGGCCAAAGGGTTGAATTGGCCTGGGACAGGGAAAAAAGTAAGTTCCTCTTTAGTAAAGGGGGAGTTAAAAATCCTCCCCCAAATTTTGGGCCCAAAAATTTAATAGTAAGGCGTCGTTTGCTGCGCTTATCCCACCCCCCAAAAACTCTTTTAGAGTAGCTCAAAATTTGTTTAGAAATTTTGGGGCGGGAAACATCGACCCCAATCATTGGCGACCTCCATAGGGGGGGGGGGAAACAAGTGAACCGTTTGACATAAGTGCGGGGTTTTGTTAAAAATGTTTTTTTTGTACTACGTACTTTACGAAGGGTGATCCCAAAACCCTTGGTTTTTTGGGATTTGGAAAATTTGTAAGGGTAGAAAAAAAAACTGTGTTCAAGACTTTCTTTGCTTTCCAAATTTGGTTTACGGCGAGCTCTAGCACGTAAAAAAACCCGGGAATAACTCCAGTTTTCCCCGAAGTGGGAGTCGATGAAAGAGACGTGGGGCCCTTGGGACTTTTTGGGAAATAGCCAGCGGCACTCCTGTTCCCCCAGGGAAACAGGAGGGTTTGGCGCGGGTTTTGGGCCCGGGGTTTAGAGGGGTTCCCCTGCCCCCGCAAAGCCCGGTCAAAAGTAAATTTGCGGCCTTAACTTTCGCCCGTCAGGAGGATGGGGGTTCGTCGTAACGGCAAAGGCTCGGGGAAATTTTTATCCCCAGTTAGAACGTTTGAGAACCCTTTGGGGGGAAACCCTTGTTTATCTGGGGGTTCTTTAACTTTTTGAAAGCAGAAATGGGAAAAGTGATCGTCCCAAATACCCGAGTGAACCCCCCCAAAAGGGGGAAGGGGAGCAGAAATTTTGGGGGGCTACATAGGGAAAAGGGCGAGGGGCAGGGGATACACCATTAAAAGGGGGGAGAAGTTTTGTCGGGGCCCGGGGGTTCTTTAAACCGGGGTTTCCCCCGAGAAAAGGGAATTTTTCCTTTTCCATCCTCCCCAGGGGTTTGTCTGTAAAATTAAAACCCCAACCAGGGTTATGCCCCTTTTAAATTTCCCCAAAGTGTTATAGGGGGGCCGGGAAGTTTTTAAAAAGGGGGGTTTTTCTAGAGTCCTTTGGAAAACACGTTCACCGGTGGGGGGGTAAATGCGGGCAAAACGGTTTTACTCCATGGGAAAGGGAGGTTTGGGACAGAAAATAACTTGGAGATCAAGCCCAATATTTTTTAAAAATTAGGGATTATGTTGTTTACGTGCAAATTTTTGCTACACCTCCGTTAGCCCGATAAAAGAGTGGTTTGGGGGTCGGTACGAACAAAATCGAAACCCACGAAGCATGGGGTTTTTCGAGGGCCCGGAAAAGGGGGTTTTCCCTGAAACACAGATGGGAGGATCCCGGGAAGAAATTAGTTTTTTTTAATTTTCCCTCTGCCCCGAGCTTAGAAACCCCTAAAATTCCATTGTAGTGGGACTTTAAATTTTATTTGTATAAAAATTTAAATTAAATTCTCACAATCCTTTAACTACCCTTTTAAAAAATTTTAAAAATTTTATTGAGGACTTTTTTAGGCCCCTCTTGTTTTTCCCCAATCCTTTTGGGAACCCCCCGTTTGGGGGAGAGGCTTGGGTTTGCCCTGTAAAAGACTGGGACGGGGGACCCTTTTACGCAAAGGCTTTTTTTAAACCCTTCACGCTTTTTTTTTAAAGGGTTATTTTTTCGGCCCGGCCCTTGCTGGCCCCTTCCCCCGGGGCACCGGGGGACTCCCCTTTGCGACTTACCTTTGGAAAACCCCCAACTCTTCCCGACCTCCGGCGTTCTGAGGGGGGGGTTTTGGCCGGGTTCGCAAGGGTTTCCCCAAGGGGTTTTGGACCCGGGGGGGAAATCGGGGGTGTTCCCTCGAGGAGGTTGGGAGGGGGTCCCCCGAGGAAGGGCCCGGAGGGGTCGGGGGTTTTCCCCCGGGGAAAGGCCCCCTCGGGGGTGAAGGGGTGGGGGGAGGCGACTTGGGCCCGGGGGGGCGCCCCATGTCCCTTTTTTTTTGGCCCCACCATTAGTGGTGCTGGCTGTCTTTTAGTGTCTAAAAGGTGGGAAGACGATTGGAAAGGGTTTCGTGGGGGGCTTTTTTGGCGATATTAATTCTGCGCTTTGACATTTGGGGGCTTTATGTTCTGGCTTAAAATTTGACTATTTTTTTGTCTGAAAAAACCGGGTTTGATGGTTTAATTTTTTGCTTGGGGGCCCTTGGGCTTTAAGGGATTTTTTTCACTTTGGGTTCTCCAGGACTTTTTTCCCCCACCTTTCCCATTTCGGCCCAGGCCCGGACCAAGCAGAATGGGACCCTGCAGTTGATGCACCACTTAGGGACTCACAGGGTTTGGGTATCGTGAGCCTCCTGCCCCGAAATCCGCACGGGTTTGGGCCCTTTCCACGGCATTCAGCTTCGTATCCCCAAATTTCCCTGGCATGAAAACGCCCCGGGGGGGTTGGGGGGACTACGGCCGGACCCTGAGAAATTTGGAACCCTTTGCTAAACCCTCCTTTGGGAGGAGGGGAAATTTCGCAAAGGTGGGTTATATGTACCCTTTCCTTTTTTTTTTTTCCCTTTTCCTTTTTGTTAATGTACCCGGTGCCTCGGTGCCCTGGGGGGGGGAAAGTTTCCTAAAAGTTACCCTAAAACGCTTACCCGTCAAAGGTCATAACAAGTGGCCACCCCCCTGAAAAACTTTTGAGGAACCGTGGGGCTCTACCTTCCCCCCAATTATTTGCCTTATTACTCACCGGTATTTCGGTTTTTCCCCAAAATTTTATTTGTGGTTGATTTTGGTCGGTCATATTTGGGTTTTAAAATTTTGGTCCATAAACGCAGTTTCCTTTTTTAAGACGTGAATTTGCTGCCCCCCATTTTCCACTTTTTTCGAGGATAAAATGGGGGGTTAAAAGGTTTTAGATCTTCACTTTTCCACTCACCGGGGGACATCACCGGGAACCCGGGCCGGGGGGCCTCACCACCTTCCTGGCTTTTTTTTAAAAACCCAGGGGGGAGGCCCTTACCCGTTTTCCCGCCTTTATCATTAATACGGCCTGTGGGGGGCCGGGAAAGAAAAGATCCCCATGGGGAAACTTGGCAAAGGTTAGGGTGCCAGGGGGGGCCCAAGAAAAGGTGTCAGTTTTTGGGACAATGGACTCGCCCAGGGGTGGGGGCAAACCTGCAAAAGTACTCGGTTTCGTAGACCCGGGTTTTGACCCCCATTTGGGGTTCTCCCAAATTTGGGGCCCTTTTAAACCCTTTTTCCGGACAAAGGGGGCCCCTAACGATTTTTTAAGACATGACAACCCTTTCATATGGGCATTCGCCGGGAAAAAAGAGGTACCCGCAGAAAGGTGTATGCAGGAAGTGCCAATTTTACGCCCGGGGAAAAACCCCTTTTAAAGAAGGCAACGGGTCCTTTTCTCAAGGTTTTAGGGAAAACCGGTTTTTTTTATTCCCTAAGGGCCCTTCTCCCCAAAGGGTTTTTTTTCCCAAACCCCGGCGCAACTTTTCATTCAGGGGGTTTCCCCAAAACCCCGGTTTGGATCCAAATTTAATTAAAACCCGGGGAAAAGACCCCTGTTTTTTTAGAGGGAAAAGGTCGTCAACAAAGGGGGCCAAAAAAGGCCTCTGGCGGTTTTTAACGGCGGGGGAAAGGGGAAGAAAAAAAAGGGGAAAAAGAAAGGGAAAAGAAAAGGGTGGAAAAAAGGGGAAAAAATAAAAAGAAAAGGGAAAAAAGAGTGAAAAAAAAAAAAAAGGAAAAAGGAAAGATTTTTGGGATAGGGTTTTGTCCTGACGAGGTACATCCTGCCCCAGATGCCCCCCCTTTTTTGTGCCTCTTACGACACCCAGGGGTTACTGGGGGAAATTTTTTCAAAAACCCCGCCCGAAAGGGGGGAAAGGAAATTTAAAAGGAAAGTAAGGGGGAAGGAGAGGAGAAAAGGGAAAAAAAATATAGGTAAGGTTTGTTGCACAAAGGTTTTCACAAACCCCCACCCCGCGGGGGGGAACAAAAAAAAAATTAAAAAAATTTGTAACTAAATGATTTGAGCATTGATTATAACACGTCTCAATTAAAGGGCTTGGAGGTTGAAAGCGTTATTTTAAACATTTTTTAAAAATATAAATAGTTAAGTGGTGAAGGTTTTTGGGGGCAAAAAAATGAAAAAATTTAAAAAAAAACCCCCCATTTTAAAATTTGATATTAAAGACGAAGGGGGCTTTTGAAAACTTTTCCGGGCTAAACCCAAATAGACGATGAATGGGTCATGTGCCCTTACCCCCGGGGCAAATTTTGGACAAATTTTTAAAATTTAAAAAAAAAATAAGTTTCAAAATATTTTTAAATTCGGGAAATTTTTTGTCAATTGGGTGAAGAAATTTAAAAAAAATCAAATGGGGGCCCAATTTTTGTGTTGATAAATAAATTTTAAACCCATCAAAAAAGGGAATTAGACAAATGCTTCTGGAAGGTTTATTGGTTGCTAAAGAAAAAAATTAATATAAAAGGTGTTTTTTACAGCCATTTGGGAAAGATAAACCCAAATGATTTGTTAAAAACGGGTGAAATTGTAAACCTTTTTAAGGTGAAAATGTGAAGTGAAAAATTTATACCAATTTGTTTTTTCAGTTGACTCTTTTGCCGGCCAGCCAAATGTTTTTTTATGACAAATTTAATGATTTATTTTGGTTGTATTTTCTGTTATCATCCAGGATATGTTTGATCGGGCCCAATGAAAATCCCCAATGTCAGAAAAAATTTTAAAGTTTCTTTTGGGGAATTGAAAATTTTATTATTAATTTTTTTTTTTTAATTGGGTGTAAAGGCCCCTCCAAAACATCAAGGTCTTAGGGCCTTGAAATATATTTAAAACAAATAAAATTCCCCCTTGGGGAAAAGGGGATAAAAATTCACCATTGAGGGAAATCCATAGGAGAGCTTCCCAAAAGGGGTTTTTTTTAGTATAAATTTAAATGATACACTTTCTAAAAAAAAACCCAAAATGTTTTAAATCCCAAAAAAAAGGGCAAAACAAAATTTTTAAAATTTTAAAAAACGTTAGAATGACACAAAAAATGTTAAAATTAATACGTTAAAAAAAAAAAAACATTTTTAAATTGTAATAAAAATTTTAAAAAGATTCAATATGGAAAATTTTTATCCAAAAGAGCCCTTTATAAAATGGGAAATCAAATGGAATTTAAAAAAAAAACCGCCTGGCGTATAAAACGGAGTTTAAAAAAAAATAAGCCCATCTGACTATGCTAAATTTAAAAAACCCTTTAAATCAAACCCTTTTAAAAACAAAGCCCGGGGGAAGGGGGGAGTTTTCGAAACTCCACCAAAAAAGTGGGTGCACACAAGGGGAGTATCACAGAACACGACAATGGAGGTGGATTCCCCTCTCCGTAAAAAAACTATGGGTCAATGAAATATGCCCGACGCGGGTCTTTGTCACGAAAGACCTTTCCTCTTTCTAAATTTCGTTTAGAAGAGGGCCCTCGCGACACCCGTCCCTGATGGACCGCAGTTGTTTTTGTGCAGGGGGCGGGGCCCACTGCTCGTTTCCAGGTGGTAAAAACTCCGCCGAACATAACCCTTTAGATCTAAAAACAGGAAAACCCCGGCGTGCCGCCCCTTGGCTGGGCCCGGTCCGCCAGTTTTATTTTTTGGAAAACCAGCGTGACCCGGAATCCAGCAAAAAAGGCCCAGCCAGGTTTCTCTTTATAAAAAAAATTTTTTAAAATTTGCCCATGTTTCATCCCGACGGGGGGTTTAAAAGGGGTAGAGAGTTGGGGAAAAGCCAAAGAGCACTTTATGGGGAAACCGTTGAGGGTGAGGGCGGAAAGGTGACTACTTCGGTAAACAAAAACAAAGATTTAAAAAAAGGGGATTTAATTAAACGGTTAAAAAAAAATGGGGTTTTTTAAAGGGAAAACCAAATTTTTTTAAATTTGGGTCCTTCCACAAAAAAAAAAGCACATCCCCCGGGACGGCTCCAGATTTAAGAGCCATCAAAGTAAAATGCGCTCAAATCCCTGGAAAACGAGTGGGGGGAGTCATTAAAGGTCCTCTCATATACAAAGGGGGGTTTTTTGGGGTGGTTTTTGGTTTTGGGGAAATTGGCAAGATCAAAAAGGCCCTTTTCGGGGGGGCGTATCTTCAAAAAGGGGAAACTCGGAAACCCCGGTGATGTGGGGGTAGCCCTTTTGGGAGGGCAATTCCCCCACGTGGCGAAAAACCCTTTGCATCCTTTATTCCCCCCCGGCCTTTTTACTACCACAATTTTTGTTTTATACAAAACCGGTTAGGGGGATGGAAAAAAAAAGGGGGGTATAGCAACATTTTTGGGGGTTGGGAATGCCCGTTTCGGGCACGTAAGAGCCAAAGGGGTAAAACCCGGTAAGAAAAAGGGGGGCCGGCGTCGGAAAGATGCTGACGAGTGGACTGGTTTCGAAAAAAAACCCAAGTAGCCGTTGAATGCCGTTTGGGGGACGCTATCGAGTTCTTTAAAAACCGGGGGGTTTTAGCGGAAAAACCTTTTAAAAAAATGCCCGTTTTTCAAGTTTTGATCTCACCAAAGGGTCTTTTAGAGGGCATCAAAGGGTTTTCCCTATCGCACCCCAAAGAGGGGGACCAATCACAAATTTTTAAATAAAATTTAAAGCTTTAAAAACACCCCGCTTTCAGGTCTTTGATTGGTGGATCCAAGTTAGTTTTTAAAAACGAAATAAAAATCCCAGGAACCTTACGGTTTTCCCGGGGGACAGGTTTAAAAAAAACGTTTTTTTCATTTAAAAAATTGGGGCTGGCTGGGATTCCCCGTAATCTATGGAAATTTGGGGACAGTCGTCTTGGCCCCAGAGAAAAGAAAGGGCCATTTTGAGATGCCCCCCAACCCTAGATTATTTTCAGCGGGGTTGTAAACGGTTTTGTTCAGCCTGTGGAGATTTGAGGAAAATGCAATTTTAAAAAAGCGTTGTCACTCCCCCAAAAAAAGGGAGAACGAACGGTTTAAGCGCACGTTGTCTTTTTAAGCTTTTTTATTTGCAATAGCGAACAACGTTAGTGTTAAAATATAAACCCGAGGCAACCCCCCTTTTTTTGAATAAAAAAACATTTGGATAAGGGGGTTTTTAACCTTTACCCCGGAATTGTGTCAAACTGACAAAAATTAGCTAAAAAAAAAAGGGGGGGCTCCCCGGGAACCCCCAATTAAAAAAAGGTTTTTTAAGATTGGGGTTTTAAAGCCCAAAGTAGTACGTTTCGCCTTTCCCAAAACAAAAAAAAAAACAGCCAAAAAGATCGGGTTTTTGGGGAAAAAAGGGTGCACGAACAGCAGGGCTCAGGGGGCGGTTATCAACCGTTTGGGTCGGTTTTTCGGCGGAAAAACCCCATTTGAAATTTTGGATGCCCGAAAAAATTTCCGGGATTTTAAAACTTCATAAAAAGTCGTTTTATTTATATTTTTTTCTTTTAATATTTTGCTTACAAGGCTAGTTTAAAGGGGTTCCGGGTTTTTTTAAAAACTAGTTAAAAATTTAAAATTTTCCCTTGCCAATTTTTTTATAATTTGGGAAAAAAAAAGGGTTTTCTTGGGCGCCACAAAAATTTTTTGGGGAATTGGGGAAAGGATTTCCCCAAAAAACCCTTTTGTTTTGAGGGGGGGTTTTTAAAAGGAAAACGGGCCCCCCCAAAACAAAAAGGGGAAAAAGTTGGCGGCCAACCCCTTTCATTTTAATGGAATTTTTCATCCCGGGCCCCGGAAAGGGGTTTTTTTTGCCCGCCTGGGGGCAAAAAAGGGGGAAAAAAGGTTTTGGGTTTTTTCCCTCCCTTTTAGGAAAAGGGGGGTGTTAAAAAAATTTCCTTTTCCCGGAATTTTTGGCCCCAAAAATTTTTTTGTTTATGGCGCTCGGGGTTCTCGCTTAAAAGCCCAACCCCCCGAAAACGAGCCCCCTATTTGCCCCCCTCCAAAAAGGGGGGGGACCAATTTCGAAAAACCCTTAGACATGGGGGGCAGGTTTCCTATTAAAATTTAATTTTTGCTACTACCCTTTAATTTTCGGAAAATTTTCCCAAAAATTTTTAAATTTTTGGAAGTGGTAATTTTAAGGGTTTAAATAAAAATGTCTCCCGACTCCTTCTGCTTTCTTTGAATAACACGGCGAGCTTGAAAGGGGTAGAATTTTGGAATGACTCCCAGAATTTCTTTGGGGGGGGCCGTCGATGGGAAAAGAAGTAGGGCCCCTTTGCGGTCAGAAATAGCCCCGGCGACCCCTCCTCGTTCCACCGGGAAAAAGGATGGGGTCGCGGAAATTTTGGGGAGGGATTTGGGATGGAAGCCCCCGCCGCCGCCCGGGGTGACCGTTTGAAGGGAAAAAGCCCCGCCTTTCCATCGGGCGTCAGGATGGGCGGGATTTCACTAAATACGACGAGGTGCGGAAAAACTTTTTCCCGTCAGCACGTTTTAGCAACCCCCTTGGGGTATTCGCGCCGTACTGGGGGTTTTTTTTAAAGAGGTGTAAGCAAAAAATTGGATAAGTTTACTGCCCCATTGGTCCCAGGGGGACCTCCCAAAGGAATTTTTTGGGGCAGCGATCCGGCACTACATTAAGGTTTTTGGTGAAAGGCAAGGGGGGTACACCATTAAAGTTGAGAAGTTGTGTTGGGTCCCGGTGTTTTTAAACCCGGTTTCCCGGACAAGAATATTTTCCCCTACATCCTCCCAAGGGGCCCGTTCCCGTAAAATTTGACCCCCAACCAGGTTATGCGCGTTAAAATCCCCCCCATGATATTTGGGGGCGGGAAATTGTATTAAAAAGGGCATCTAGGTCCCTTAGGAAAAACGCCCCCCCGGTTTGGGGGGTTAAAAGCAGCAAAATTTTTACTTTCCAAAGGGGGGGGGAAGAATATGACAGCAATCACTTGGAGATCAGAAAAATATTTAAAATTTTATGTATAGTGATTGTACGAAAATTAGCCAACCTGCGCTAGCCCGGTTTTAAAAAAAGGGGTTGTCGGTACGATAACATCGTACCCAAAGAAGCATCGGGTTGTCAATTTTGGGGGGAAGTGGGTCCCCCGGCAAAAAACAAGATTGAAAAAAGCAGGGGGAAAAAATTTGTTGTGTTTTAATTTTCCCCTTTTACGGCATTTGAAACCCCTACAATTCCATTTTAGTGCGTTTTAATTTAAATTTTTTTTAATATTTAGTTATCCCCGCAAAACCAAAGTCCCCTATTTTTTAATAAAAAAAATTGGTTTTTAGGGCCTTTTTTGGTCCCCTTGCCTTTCCCCGTCTCTCCTTTGGGCCCCCCCTTCAGGAGAGGGTTCGTTTTTTTTTTGGAGAGACTGGGTTGTCGGTTTTCCCTTTCGCGAAGGCTTTGTTTTAAAGGGCCTTCGACCCCCTTTTTTTTTATAAAAAGATTTTCGGCGGTTCTCGCTTTGGGCCTTCTTCAAGGCCCAGGGGGGGACTGCCCTTTGCGGCCTCACCCCGTTCCCGCAACTCGTTCCCCCCCTCCGGAAGCAAAAAGGGGGGATGTCAGAGGTAAAACAACGGCCCCCCTTTTATTTTGTACCCCCAGGTAGGGCTTTTGAGGGGGGTTTTCCCGGGGGGGCTCGGGGGGTTTTTCCCCAGGGGGGCTCAGGGGGTTTTTCGAGGAGGTTCCTCGGTGGTATAGGTGGGGGGGACGACCGGGGTTTTGGCGGTTTTTGGGCCCCCTTTAAAAATTTGGGGGCACAGAAGTTTGGGGCGGGATTTAAAAATAAAAAGTCTTTGGGAAGGACCCAAAAGGCACTGGTCGCGTTGGCTCCTTAGGGGGAAAATTAACTGCGCAAAGGCGTTGGGGGCGTTTATATTTTTAATGACAAACCCGGGTATATGAAGTTTGAAATACCCTAGCCCGGCTTTATTTTGTATTCCCTTTCGTTTCCTGGGCATATTTAGATCTTCTTTCGGGTTGTATTCCAGGCTTTCTTCTTACCTTCTTTTTTGGGCGGGCCCCCAAAACCCGGCGGAAAGGGACCTTTTCAGTTGACCCAAATTTTTAGGAGGATTGCATGGGTTTTTTCATTTAGTCTGGCCACCATCCCCACGGTTTGGGGTTACCACGGCATCGCAGTTTGTATGCCCCAAATTCCTGGCACTTTAAAACGCGCCGAGGGTTGGGATATACGGGCCGGGGCCCCAAAGGGAAAGATACCCCCCCCCTGGGGAAACCTATCCCGGGAAACCCCCTTGGAAGGGTTTGGGGGTCGCAAAAAAGTTTAGGATATTTCGTTCCGTCTTTTTTTTGTCCATTCTTTTTTGTGACAAAACCGGGACACTTCCCGGGACATGCTGGGGGGGAAAAACTCCTCACAGTCCCCTAAAAAAGCTTTTTCAGTCGAGGTCATAACAAATGACCACTCCCTTGCAAACATTTTAGGAACGTTTTGGGGCTCCACCTTCACCGGGGGATTTGCCGTATTACTCAACCCGGGATTTCGGAGTCGGTAAAAGTTTGGGGGGGAATTAAAAATGGGGCCATCACGCAGGGTTTTCCCTTTTAAATGTCAGATTTTTTCTGTCCATTTATTTACTCTTTTGAGGAATTAAATGGGGTGACACGTTTCGATCGGACTTTTTTTTTACCGAGACACCAAAGGGGGGGGGGGCCCGGGGGCCCCCCACTTTCCCGGGGTTTTTTTCAAAACAGGGCTGGACGGCTTTACCCGTTTCCCCCTCTTTTCATTTTAAAACGGGGCCCTTTTGAGGGGGCCGGGCAGTGAGATGCCAGGGGGGAACTTGGGCAGTACGGGTGCCAGCGGCGTTTTAAAGGGGTAGCTGTGACAATAAACTCATTTTATGAAATGGGAGGACAACCTGCAAAAGTACTCGGATCGTAGAAACCCCGGTTGATCCAGTTGGGTTTTACCCATAGGGCCTGTTAACCCCTTCCCACGAGAGGCTCCATACGACCCTAGACATGACAACCTTCATATGGGCATCGCCGAAAATTTAAAAGGGCACCGCACAAGTTTATTTGGGGGGAAAGTGGGTAATTTTTTTGTCCCGGGCCCCTTTGAACGCAAACCCGGGCTTTTTTTAAGGTTTTTGGGGGACCCGGTTTTTCATCCCTTAAAGGCCCCTTTTACCAAGATATTACAAAACGGCCCCATTTTCATTCGGGAATAAAACGTGGGGATCCCAAAAATAAACAGAGAAAAAGCCCGGGGGGTTTGTACCAAGGTCGTCAACGGAAAGGCCAAAGGCCTCTGTGCGGGTGAACGGTGGGGGAAAAAGGGAAAAAAAAGGTAAGGATAGAAAAAGCGAAGGGGGAAGAGTGGAAAAAAAAGGTTGGGGAAAGGTGGGGGAAAAGGAAAATGATGTGAAAGGAAAGATTTAGGTTTGGGTTTTTTTCCCACTGGGTAGTCCTGCACAGAAGCCTCCCCCTTTTTGTCGTTCTTACGAAATTTTGGGGTTACTGCGGGACTATTTTTAAAACCCCCTTTCCCCCGGGGGGTGGGAAATTTAATAAATCCACCCATGGAAATAAAGGGACCTTTCCATCGAAAAGAACTCTAAAAAATTTTTGATTTTTGGGTTTTCCCGGAAAAGGTACCCGATTAAAATACATTCAGTTTTTCTTGGAAAACATTAAACAACTACCCAATTTTTTTTGGGTAGGCCCCAAAAATGGGTTTTTTTTGGGGGGTCCCCCAACAAATTTAGGGTTTAATCGTGGCGGTTGCTGCAAAAATTTTTTACCACCTGCTCAATAAGAAGAAACACCCCAAAGGGGCGCTAAAGGGGGTGGAAAATGGGGGGAAAAAAAATTTGAATGGGCCGGTCATGGCTTGTGTTGTATTGTTTTTAATTTTTTTTAAAAGGAATTTTCCCACAAAAACTACTACAAATTCACTTGGCCTTTTCTTGTTTGCAGAATCTCAATATATCTTCAAGGGCTTTTTTTGGGATTTAAAGAGGGGGAAAATATGCCAGTAAACTTCCAACATTGTTTTTTATTATAATTGGCAGCAATTAGGCAAAAAAAACAAAGGACATTTGGGCCCCTGGTTCAAAGTCAGGTTTTTTTCGAGGTTAAAATTTTAAAATACAGCTTAAAGTGAAATTAAAAAAACGTTTTTTCAAAGGGCGGTTTTCCATAACTTTGGTTAAATTCGGTTTTTATAAAATTTGGGAAAAATTTGTGGTAGTTAGGGTTTGGGGAAATCTCAAGTTTAAAAAATTTAAAATTTTAACCAATGTGTTTTTCAGTGACTGTTTTAAACTTTCCCCCTAGTGTTTTTGTTTTGGGGTTATAAATAATTTTAAGAGGGTTTTTTGATTCAGATTCAGGAAAAAAGAAGACATTTTGATATGTTAGGTATTTTAACAAACGTAAAAGAACTACATTTGCCGCGGAAAAAAATTTTTTTGAAGAACTTTTTACAAGCTAGAAAATTTTTTTAACGTTTTTTTGGCTGATGAAGGAAATACTGTCACCAACTTGTTAAAGGGGTTTTTTTAGAGTTTGTCTCTAAAGATTAAAAAAAAGGTATGGGCTATTGGGAGATTTAAAAAAAAAAAAATTTTTGTAGGCTTTAGGGAGTTCCCTTTTTAAACCCGTTTTGCATATAAATTATTTTGCATACACCACAACACTTGGTTATAAAATATGGGCCCCCCTGGGCCTCCCGAACACCAAAAAAGGGGGAAAAGATTTTAAAAATTCAAACCCCACTTTTTTTATTGGTGTGAAGGAGCAGGCCAAAATTTTCCAAAAATAATGGTTTAGAGTCTAACTTGGTTGCCCAAAAAAGTAGAGGCGGGTTTTTGGGGTTATTTTAAACCCCTTTGGACACTTTGCCTATTTTTATAAAAAAAAAATGGCCTCTTTCCTACACTTTAAATTTTTTTAACCCCAAAATGTTTATAACCCTTTATTTTGACCAATAGCCCTAAAACCCCGTTGAAACGTCTTCCGAATTTTTTTAAAAATTTTTTTTCCCAAAATTTTTTTTTAAAGGCCCAAGGGAAAGGATTTATGAATTTCTTTTTTTTAAAGCCCCATAAGGGAAATTTGGGCTAATTTATTTGCACTGATAAAAAAAAACGATGGGCCCTTTTGGTTTTGTAAAGTTAATTTAAACAATGCATTAGGGCCTACCCCAAAATTTTAAAATTTAAAAGCCCAAAAAAAATAAATTAAAAAAAGTCATTTAATACGTTCAAACCCCGCATGTTTTTTAGGAAACGTGTACACAAAAAATGAAAAATCTTTGATAAAAATTAAAAACTTTTCCTTTACAAATTATACTTATTGGGGATTTCAAATTTTAAAATTTTTTATTAAAGTTTTTAAATTATTTTAGTATACAAAAACCCAATTTTAAATGGCCGATTTGGGCCCAGGCCCAGTGCTGGGGCATTTTTAAATTTTGGTTTGGGCCCCAAATAAACCTACTCCAAAGTAAAAAGGTTGCGGATGCATGGATCAAAAATTTCCTTATTTCCATTTCCCGGGTGACTTTTATTATTTTTAATCGTTTTTTATTTAATATAAAAAGGGGGCGTTTTTTAAAATTTTTTATTGGAAAAAATATTTGATTTTTTACCAATTTTTTATTTTTTAATTTTTAAATTTTAAAATTATTTTATTAGCACCCCGTCTTTTTACCCATTCGGGGGGTTTTACGCACTTCCGCCCAATTTTGTAATGGTAGGGTGATTGTGAGATGAAATGGGGGACCTACATTTTTAACGTGGAATCCGAACCACGGTGGAGGCCTGGCATTCCCCACATTCACAAAAATTTTACACTATTCTAATTTCAACAGAATTTTGGCCTATCTATATAGAAAATTATACATTTAACACTCCATCAGGTGCAATATAAATCGTAGCACTATTGGACGCAACTATTATTATTATTATTATTATTGTTTAAAGGGCCCATCGACACATCGGGGCCCATTAGGGCCTTGAAATATATTATAAACATAATAAATCCCCATAGGGAAAGAGATAAACATTCACCATCTGAGACACTACATAGGAGTGCTCAAATGGGCTCTTGGTATAAATTAAGTGATACACTTGCAAAAAAAAAACCACAAGTGTATCACCCCAAATAAAAAGACAAAACAAACATATTAAAATTAACACGTTAAAATGACACATGTTAAAATATAATGTTAAAAAGACAAAAAAAAATGTTAATTGTAATAAAACTGTTAAAAAGGATCTCAATATGAGATAATATCCAAATGAGCCACTTTATATTATTTTATTATTATTGTGGTTTGGAGGCCCATCGACACATCTAGGTCATTAGGGCCTTGAAATATATTTAAAACCCATAATAAAATTCCCATAGGGGAGAGATATAAATCTTTCACCACCTGAGACACTTCATAGGAGTGCTCAAGTGGCCTCAAAGTACAATTGAGTGAAACACCTGCTAAAAAAAAAAACCACAGGTGTATCACTCTAAGAAAAAACAAAATATTAGTTTAAAAAGACAAAACTAACATTTTAAAAATAATTTAAATTTTATTAAAGTTTGTTAAAATTGAAAAAACGACAAGCAAACACATTAAAGTATACTTAAAATGTTAAAAAAGGGGTCTCTTTTATGAGATAAAATCCAGATGAGCCACTTTAAAAAAGTGACTCAAAGGGCACTAAAAGATTCGCCTGGCGTATAAAATGGAGTAAACAAATAACTCCTTCAGCGCTGTCGCGTAATAAAAGACGAAGGTCACCTTTAAAAAAGGGCCAGGCGAATAGGGGCATATCTGCGACACTCCACCAAAATGTGGTGCACACTAAGGGAGCATCGCAAAATTCACACACTGGAGGGGGATCCCCTCTGAGTAAAAATCCGTGGTTAGAAATGTATGCCCGACGCGGAGTTCGTCACGATGACCTCCTCCTTCGGCCCTTTCGTATAGAAGAGGGCCATCGCGACACACCGTCCCTGATGGACCGCAGCTTGTTCTGAGCAGGGGTCGAGACCACTGCTCGTGCCAGGTGCGTAAGACTCCCGCCGAACATAACCCTTTAGATCTAAAAACAGGACACCCAGGCGTCCCGCCTCCTTGGCTGCCGGGTCCGCCAGTTCATTTCCTGGAAGACCAGCGTGACCAGGAATCCAGCAAAAGGCGAGCCAGGTGCTCTATGAATCAATTTTTAAAATTTGCTCATGTATCATCTGCACGAGGGGATTCCAGGAGTAGAGAGTGGAAAATGCCAACAGAGCACTCTGGAATCCGTGCAGATGAGGGCAGAACGGTGACTACTTCGGTATACAAAACACAAAGATTTAAAAATGGCTATAATTCAGCTGTAAAAACATGGTTTCATTAGGAAAACCCAAATTTAAAAATTTTGGATCCTTCCACAACAAAAGCACACCCCAGGGAGCTCCAGATTTAGAGCCATCAGTGTAGATGCGCTCAAATCCGGGGAAAGCGGTGGAGAGGAGCTCATTAAAGGTCCTCTCATATACAAAGTTTGGGGTGGTCGCTTTAGGGAACTTGGCAAGATCAAAATGGCATTTCGGAGGGCGTATTTTCCAGGGAGAAACTCGACCTGGTGATGGGGGGATAGCCTTTGGCAGGACTTCCCACACGTGTCGAAAAACCGATAGCATCCGGATCCCAATGACCTTGTACTACGACATTTAGTTTCATACAAGCACGGTTAGGGGATGAAACACAGGGCGAAAAAGCAACATTATTTGGCATGCAATGCAGTTTAGACACGTAAGATGCAAGGAGGTAAGACCGCCGGTAAGAAAGAGGGGGCTCCCCGGCGTCGGCACAGATGCTGACGACTGACTGGTACGAAAAGCACCATTAGCCAGTCGAATGCCAGCTGGTGGACGCTATCGGCATCTTTAACGCCGGGGGTCTAGCGGTAACCATATACAAAAATGCCGTAATCAAGTTTTGATCTCACCAAGGCTCTATAGGGGCGCATCAAGGTTTCCCTATCAGCACCCCAAGAGCGACCACTCACAACTTTAAGTAAATTCAAAGCTTTAACACACCTCGCTTTCAGTTCTTTGATGTGGGGGACCCCATGTTAGTTTAAAATCGAAAAAAAGTCTCAGGAACCTTCCCGGTCTCGGAGACAGGTAAAACAACGTTGATCTTTAAAAATATTGGGGCTGGATGTATTCCGCGTAATCTATGGAAGTGGACGACAGTCGTCTTGGCGGCAGAGAAACGAAAGCCATTACGTTATGCCCGCCATTACGATATGCCACAACCATAGATTGTTTACAGCGAGTTGTATCTGTCGTTCAGCCCTGGGGAGACTTGATGAACTGCAATAAATTGCGTAGTCATCCACAAAAAGGCATGAACGAACAGGTAGCGCACGTTGTCTACAATGCTATTTATCGCAATAGCGAACAACGTGCAGCTTAAGGACTGCCCTGGGGCACCCCATTTTCTTGAATAAAACATCGGAAAGGTGTTGTTTAACCTTAGGCTGCACCTACATTGGACAAAAAATTGACCCGGGCCCCATTCAGTAAAGGTTATCTGATCAGGCTTTTATAAAACAAACTGCAGTGTTCCATAGGATCCACCTACATTAGGCACGTCGGCCCGTTCCGATAACTCCCGATGATGCCCGATGCCTGACTGGAGCCTGATCAGACCAAACTTGTTTGTTTAAACCCCGGGCCCAGTCTGTTCCGTTGTCTCGCTGAGTGAATAATGGCGTTCGACAGTAAAAATCGATCGAGATTTTTTTTTTTGAACTTGTTCGCGATGAGCCCGTCTGTGGGATCAACGTGTAAAGGCTTACCAAACCGAGATCTAAAGCCAGGATTGTGGGAAGACATTGGGAAATAAATTACACGTGAAAGGTAAGTTGTGTTTGGGTTTATTTACAGAAAATACTTTAGAAATTTATTGATGTAAAAATACATCACATTGAACTAATCATAGCCTTTGTAAAGGGTTTAGTTACAAATTTAAATTTTTTCGTTATTATGGGCTATATTCGTATCCCAGAAGCACATAATATCATATTACAAACATTTTAAAAAAAACTTATATTTTAAAAACTATGCTCCAATATGAATTCATAACTATATTACTAAGTTTTGACAAAATTATCATCATTATTTTTAAAAACCTTGTGCAATATTACAAACTGTTTCAAGAATATTTTATATTTACTGTTCAGTTTTTTAAAAAATTTTTAATTAAAAATATATCAAATATTTTTCAATATTTAAAATATATTTTCAGAATAATCTTAAAAGCGTTTTAAAAAAATTTGAGCAATATTTTACCAATATAAAATAAAAACATTTCCAACATTTTAAAACATTGTATTTCTACCAGGTGGGGTAAACTTGGTGCAACGTAGTTAATACAAGATTGGGTAAATATGACAAAGTAAGTTCACCACAAGAATGACAAATGTAAACTTTGTTTCTTAATTTTAACCCCGCAAGATTAAAGGCTTTATAAGTCAAGCTAACGTCAAGCTTGTTAGATTGTTGTAGCAATCTTAGATAAGCTTGTAGCAAACTTATGTGCTGTCTGGGATAAATTTAAATAACTTATTAAATAAATGATTTCCCTGGGGGGCCAAAATTTTTTTTTTAAAGATAAGATGAAATAATTTAGGCACAAAGATTTTTTTATCTTTGAACTGTTACTTGTCAAAATTAAACCAAAACATCTTCACATTTTATTATCAATAGGCCTACCTACAAACTCTTTGTCTTATTACATGTATGAGCATTCTTGTTCTGCCATGTGACAGTAAACCAGGTCCATTAAAATAAGCTTTAATGGCATTTCGAATGTTTTGAAACCTCCTTTGTACATCTATTGAACTTTTAGCAGAGCCAGAAGATTCGGCTTGTTGTTTCCTGTAACTTTCCAAGCTTCTTGCAAAATTGAAGGTTAAAAGTACCTTCCAAATCAATAATCAAATTATGTAACAAGCAAATACACTTCACAATACGTTCGCTTTCTCACTTCGTTTCAATAGCTTACCAAGTTTAAACGCCATTTTGCAGTCTAATACCGAAAGCGCATTTTACGCTTCTTCTTGCCCTTGACAGACGTAATTGAACACTTTTCTTCGTGTGATAGTCCCCTTCTTGAAAAAGGTTTCATGAGGTATACCTTAAGAGGGTAAGCATCATCACAAAAACCACAAATGGCATCTCAGATGCACTCCCTTCAAATGATGATGGTTTTGGTAACGTATCTTGAAAGTTTCCTAAAAATTTTGGGACAAGTAGAAGCAGTAAACGTTCCACCATCGCTCTGCTTCCCATAACCATCTACATCTATAAAAATAAAAACGACACTGAGAGTCAGCGACACCTTGCGACACCTTGCAACACTATGGAAAAAAAAATGCTTGTAAAAAGTGATACATGGTTACACTATCTTTAGGGCACTTGATTCGGACATGTTTTCCGTCAATCATCCAAAAAACGT
Source organism: Timema cristinae (assembly GCA_039000515.1). Lineage (NCBI taxonomy): Eukaryota > Metazoa > Arthropoda > Insecta > Phasmatodea > Timematidae > Timema > Timema cristinae. The sequence continues at coordinate 46,093 of JBCFYV010000549.1, read as the reverse complement.
TTGGAAAATTCCATCGCTTCTTAAATCCTGCTACTATATTTATAAATTCTTCTTTAGAAGGAACTGCCCTGTGCTGTGATGAAAAATGTTTCCATATTGCATCAAACAAACCCAACCAACCAAATTTTGCCCAAAAGTATAATCATTCATTCGAAAAACTTGGCTTTTGAGCACGAAATGACATTCCGTTGACAAATACCTGAAACAATAATGATTTTTTACTTGATGTCCTACATTATTAATTGTTGTTTAAAATACCAAATGCATTAGAAACGTTTCTGTGTTTTCAGGGAAAAATAGCCAAGAAGACATGGGGAAAAACTGAGGGATTCGTACAGAAAGAAACTCAAAGCACGTAACGAAACTAGAAGCGGCCAAGAAGCGGACAACAGTGATGAGAAGTGGCCATTTTATGCGTCCATGGACTTCTTGAGGGATATCTTAATTCCTCGAGAAGGTTCAGGGAAACTTTCTGTATTTTAACCAAGGCTGTCAGTAGTAGTCCTATAAATGAGGAAGAGGTGGAAGAACCCGTTATACTGGACGACCAATTCAATGATTTCCCCCCCTTCTGGTTGTATCAGTGTTCCTTCGGTGACCAACAAAACGAGAAAGCGCAAACCAAGGAAAAAGTTAATTTACATGTAAAATTTCCCCTGAGACACGAAATAAAGTTGCAAAGACACTAAAGAGAAAAGCCGATATTATTAGATACCAAGCTTTGATTTGGAAAGGACAAAAGTAAAACTGCTGGAAGAACGTTTCTCGGGGAAGACGAGAAAAGAGGATGATGAAGACTATTTATTTTTAAAGATTTGTTGCCCTCAAACAAGAAACTAGATAGCATACAAAAAATGAGATTGAGAATGTCAATGCTGGAAAAATGCACTCTAGAGTTAGAAAGAAGAGTTTCAGAAAGGGACAAACTCTAATGGAGGAGTAACTTATCGTATTCAGGATCTTCAGCTCCAATTTTTGACTACTTCATTTCATCACCCCCACTATTTTTTGGAAAATCTCCTACTGATAGTTACAGTTCTCAAAGCCTCTGCTGCCGAATCAAGCAATCTCTGTCTTGAACCCACAGCTTTTGCTTCCTAAAACTCTGTTAAATATTTAAGCTTCACATATAAAAAAGATTTTTTTAAATAAAACTTTCTACTCACTAATTTTAAGAAAATGACTTATTTTGTATTTAAATATGAGAGTGAGTATTGTGTAATAAATGAATGCATTGATTATACAGTTTGGGGGTGTTTCATTTTTTAAAATAAACATTTATTATAGGTAATTAAATCCCTCATAAAATGTAAAAAAAAATATTTAAATAAAAAAAATAAACTCTACATTTTTCGTTTACATTTCGTGAGCGTCTATATTGATTAAAAAAAAATTGAACTAACCCTTTTAGTAATTGTAAGCTTTTTCAGGGCTAACACAATCTCTGAAGTTAGAGTGTGTTTTCAAGATCTTCCTTAATGGCTTCTAGAATGTAGTCAAAAGTTTCAATCTGCATCCTATGGTAATCTTTGTATTTATCTGGATAATCTCTCATTGGCCAACTAGTTTTGAAAAACTCATGTCACTTCTATCATCATTGAAATCATGAGTCCCCCGTTCTTGTGTTCTCCTCAAAAAGGCAGATAATTTGAGTCTAGTAGGAGGAAAAGTTCCAATCTTCTTACGATCACTCATTACGTAAAATTATCGTTTCACTTCAAATTATGTTGAATCACTGACAAGAGTTCCAGCAAACTGTCGGAAAAGATCTGTTGCCAATGTAGGCACACCTGCCGGGGTAAATCTGATCAGAAAAACCGTGTTGACTGGAACGGAGGCATTCTGTACCAATGTAGGTGCAGCCTTACCCGGAAGTGTATCTATAAATTATAATATAATAAATTATCATCCCCAAGGCCGGCTGTGTTGGGCATTGAAGTTTTGGGGGTATTTCGCGCGGCGCGTGGGATTGTGTTGGGGTTTTTGGGCGTGTCTTTTGACCGGCTTCTTACTTTCGCGCGCTCAGTGTCCCTATTGTTACATTATCGACGGGCCATCGTCGTATCAAGAGGTAATTTTTCTATTGGGTTGGGTAAGTGTTTAGCCGTCACTGGTTCCCCCCATCAACATTATCAAGTGTTGCTCGGCTGTGGGGGCCCAATCTTTTCCCTGCTCAGTCAGTGAATTTTAATTCTTAGCCAAAGTTTTATTAGCCTTGACTCGTAGCTTTACTACGTTTCATTCATACATTTCATTGGGATATTTGCTTTCCTGTGTTCGTTCCTCCATCAGAGGTCCTTGCATTTATTAATTAATTAATTTTTTTCCCTTAATAAATTAACTAGTATATTTTCTGTTAACTTTTTTCTCTCTCTTTTCTCTTTATCTTTTAACCCTTTAACCTAATTCTTTAATCAATTATATCACATTTTCATCTCACGTATTTTCTTCCACTGCTAGATCTCGCCTCACGAGCTAGTTAACCTATATATTTTAAATTTTTTAAATTCATTACCTTCTCACTGACAGGCCGGGTTCTGATTGCCCAGCCGATCCCCTTGTCTGTCGTCCACTCGTGTGTGGTTCTACTCTGACATTCCAACGAGTTCGTCAGGCCGATAGCGTGAAGATTTTATTACCTTGGCATTGCCGGTGCCCGGAAGGGTTGCATCTCCAATGTGTCCGGTGGTAGAGGGGGAGCAGACACTCTACAATTTCGTCGAGGACCTCGATTCCCATGCGCTTGAGGTGCATGGTAGCGAGGGCTTCCGATGTGTGTGTCGGCTCAGCCAGCCTCCGGTCACATTTGATTACCTGAGGGCAGCGAGACTGCACTTGGTGGCTGTGCACCGGGAACGGATGTGGTCGCTGAGGTGGGGGTGAGGGAGCGGAGCTTCAGGAGGTGCCCGAGGTTGAATTGGGCGCCACGGGAGGATCGCATCCCGTACCCAAACTCCTGATCGCATACGATGCCCGGAGTGCAGGGTGAACGATTTTCGCGCGAACGTTCGGCGACTCGGCGAGTTTGGCGACCACGGCGACTTGCTAAAACATTGTCGCGTTCGCATGGACGGGATAGAAAGGAGTTTTATTGCTCCGAGTGTGCCGAGAGGCCGGTGTGGAGAGTCCTGAAAAGGATTAAAAAACACCATAGGATGTGGCACCAGGGTGTTCCTAGAAGAGTGCAGCGAGATGTGGGCCCAGTCCCGCGTCGAGCCGCTGTGGCACCTGCGGCGGTGGGGGTGGCTCCCCCGCGGCCGAGGGTGTGGGGCTTGTCGTCGCCGTACCCCCCTTTGGGGGGGTGGGGTGGCGGCAGCTCCACCTCGGCTTATCATCTCCCCAGGGCCAAGTACCTCTGGTACCGCCATCTCCGCCCCCCCCCACCGACTCTGGAGACTCCACCTTTTCCCCCCCGACAAGAAAAGACCTGGACTTTGACACTAGCAGCTCCACGGGTTCCATGGTTTCCGTGCCTGCGATCCCTTCTCCGGCACCCACCCCCTCACCAACCCCTCCCTCTGGGTGGCCTCGGCCACCCCCCTTTTCGTCCCCCCCGGCGCGTTTTCTGACGTCCCCCGTTGCCCTCCGGCTCGGGTCGTCGTTGGAGTCCGCCCCCGGAACCGTTCCCACCCATTCGCAGGTGACGGTCCCAAAACCCAATCCCCCCCTTACGTTTCCTCGTGAAGGATGGGCAACTGGCCTCTCGGTCAGACCCCTCCTCGCCTCCAGTCTACGATTGGCGGGCGTCGGTTGGGGGTTTTCCCCGGGAAACCCGTTCGTCGACCTTTCTCGCCTCTCCCTCACCCACCCGAAGGTACCGTCTATGGTGCCAGGACCTGTTGCCCGAAGCCAGGCGGCGCCCCCCCCCGGGGCGTCTTAACCAATACATCTCCCCTCCACGCTCTGAGGCTAGCTGTCCCCGCCTTCAGCAGGACACCTCGCCGCCCCGGGGACCTACCAAATCACTCACCACCTACGCGGAGGCGGCAGCGCGCCCTCGGCCTCTGGCCGGGGTCATGGCGTCGAGTGGGCGTCGTTGGACCCGGTGAGGCCGGCTGCTGACCCTGTGGACCTCCCCCCCTTCTTGAAGCGTCGGTATGGCCGAACAAAGCCGACGGCCCCCAGTAGGCCTCCCCCCCCCCTGTCACCCCCTTCTGCTGTACATAACGGATCGACACCACCCCCGACCAAGCCGCCTTCCACCCCCACCCCCAAACACCTCCAACGGCACGCCCCGCCCCTTCTGGGTCACCTCGTGGGACTTTGCTCACCCCCATGCGGGTGACCGCGGTCTCTCCGGAGACTCGGTCGCCCCCCAAATCCCCTCCTAGGCCGTCACTTCAGTGTCGGCGGTGCCGCCTCCCCACACGCCGACGACTCCGGCCCCCAAAGCCGAATCCTTTCGGGCCTACGCGAAAGGCGCCGAGTCCGAAGCCACAGATCTCCCGCGCCAGGGTCGGTGACTGAGCCCACCAGGCCGTCGCCGCCCGCCTTCTCCAGAGAATAAGCCAATGCCGAAGGGGCCGAAACCGCCTAAGCCTTCTGGGCAGAAGCGGAAGTTACTCCCGAAGCCGACGCCCAAACGGCCGACGCTACCACCCCCACCGCGGTTAGAGAAACGTCGCCGCCCCCGGCGCCCGGGGCTTGCACGGAGCCGGTACCGTCGATTTCCGGGTACCGACGACCGGTGACTCCTCTTCTGGGACCCCACTCGCCGCCCCCTGAGCGGCTTCTGACGCCACCCCAACCCCTACCAAACCCCCCCAATACTTACTGGACGAGACGGAACAAACTAGTGCGCCGGCTGTGAGGCACTCACCGCAGCCGCCGCCCCCTCGCCACCTCCCCCACTGGCTCCTTGGCAACCGGCTGGCGTCGAGCCGGTATTTCCCGGGGTGCCGGGGGGGGGCCCGACCCCCTTCCAGCCGAGTGGAGGGCGGGGCCGCCGCTGCCGACTTTGAGGGTTGGGGCAAGTGGCGGCTGGGCCGACGATCTGGAGGGGGGGTTTGGCGCCCCCGGGGTGTGGACGGGGGGGGGGGGGGGGACGGTGGTTTCGACCCAGAGAACCTGAACGGGGCCGCCAGGAGGTGGGGGGTTTTTCGAGTGAACCCTCGCGACCACCGGGCATGGGTCTTGCCCCGGGGGGCGGGGGTTTTCCCGGGGGAGGACGCAAAGCTCCCGGGCGGTCGACCCTTTTGGGCCGCTCTAAATCCAAAAATTTTTACAGGGTGGCGGGAAAAAGCGGGGGATGAGAGAAAACTTGGGCCCCCCTAGGGTTTTGTAGTTGAAAAGGGGGAAATGATTCGTCCTTCGGGGAGTCTTTTCCGACCGCGGCTTTCGCGTTGGGGCCGCGACCGGAGTGGGTGAAGTGGCCCCGCCGGCCCCCAACGACGAAGAGACGGAGGGTCTTTTGGGGGCCCTTCTCCCCCCGGGGAAAATCAGCCCCGTCTAAAAAAAGACTAAAAAACACCCCCCCGGGCCCCCGATGGATCCTTTTGGTGTCATAAAGGGAAACGGCCCCCGGGCGCCTCTTTCTCGCTCCCTTGAATTCAGCCACCCAAAGCCCTACGCTCGCGTACCGGCGTCTTTGGAAGAGGTCGAACACGGTGCTCATCCAAAAAAGGTGGGCAGGGGGACGCCCCCAAACAAATTTGGCGTCCGATCGTTTCTGGCGCCCAGGGTTTGTCCAAACTTTATTTTCGGACCCGGACTGGGGAGGGGTACCCCCCGATATAGCAATTCGTGCCGGTGTCCGGCGGGGGTCCCCCCCTCACCCCTATTTTGGGTTAAACCCTGAACAGGGAGGCCCGGGATAAGGACCCGTCACCAAAAAGGGAAAAAGACTCCACGGGGTGCGTATCTATGGTAAAACACCACGCATTTTTGGGCCCTACGCGGACGATATAGTCCTTATCGGCAGGAGCCCTGGCGATCTGCAGACCCTTTTTTAGACCGGATCGGCCAGGCGGCTCAGGGGGCAGGACTGCCCCTTCAAACCGAGGAAGTGCGCGTCCCTCCCCCTAAACTGCGCCGGGCCCCAGCGGGTGGGGTGCGAGAAAAACCCTCTTCCGTATCCAAGGGGCACAGATGGTCTCATTAAGAGTAGGCGAGGCCTATAAAATCTGGGGGTGCCCAAAAAGGGTATAAGGTGGCCCCCCGGGCACCTGGGAAAAGGAGCTCGGCATCATGGTACGTGACCTCGATGTCATCGACGGGAGTTTTTCGCCCCCTGGGAGAAGATTGACGCGGTCTCTACGTTCCTAACGTCGAGGGTGCAATTTATTTGCGAGGGGGTCGCGGGGAGGAAAATGTTCCCGAAGCAGTTTGACCGGATTTTGTTTAAAAAGTTGGTCAAAAACGGGGGGGATGTTCCTACCTCAGCGTGCGAGCGCTGAGGTAGTGTACAGGGGGCAGCATGAAGGGGGGCGGGCTGCTCCCCCTTGGAGTCAGTCTGACGTCGCCACCGTTGGGGTCACGGCTTTCGCCCTTGTCCCCGCAAGGGGCCCCCCTGTCCGGGAGTTGGCCCGGGGATACGCTCTGGGGGGTGGGGCCCCCAATCTGGGGCGCCGGAAAGGAATCTCGGGCGCCCGCTATCTCGCGGGGAGCTGGGAGGAAGACCTTGGCGGTACGGTGGCGCCTGGAATCCCACTGGACCGGGGGGTGTGGAAGGGCCCGGGGGGCGCCTGGCTGCAACTTGCGGGGGGCCAGTGGGAGGTTTTAGCGAAGTCCTCGACGAGTTTAGCCTCGTCATCCCCCCCCCAGGGGCGATTTTTCGAGCCGTCCATGTAGGGCCCAGAGGTTGGCGCGGAATCACTATAGATGTATCGAGAAGGAGACCAATGACACTGGTGCCGTTGGCGGTTTTGCAAGATTAATACTACTTTAATAATCTAATATAATTTATATGATAAATGCAAATTCTATATTGGGAGTAACGGAAATGTAACTCCAATTTTCGTTTTGTACTTTTAACTAAAAAAAATAATATTTTTTATACTATGTTGATAAACAGTTAAAAGTTTGTTTCATAAACGATTAAAAAAAACGTTTTAACACTCGTAGATCTATATTATAGAATGGAGTTTATAATTTATTTTGCAATACTCTACAACTAAATAATAACTACTTTACTGAACACATGTTCATGTGAGACCTTATAATTATATTTTACAGAAGCCAGGTCGAGTAAAAGGACACCAAAGGAGATGTTTGATCACTCTTGGAACATGTAGCCATAGTGAATTTGAAGTGCGGTTTTAGAAAAATGGACTCTGGTCATTGGCTTTGGACAGGACTGGGAGAAGGTGGAAGCCTCATGGCTGATTATGGGCCCCGCCGCCGATAAAATGGAAATTACGTTTATTAAAAAGACTCTATATGGCCTTTATTTTAAAAATAAACTGTATGTTCAAATGTTCAATAAATATAAACAAAAAAACAAGCTTTATTTCTTTTTTAACTCGTAACAACTTCTATTAGAACACACTTATTATTATTATTACTTGTTTCACCGGCCTACGGATAATTAGGTATTAGCTTGAAATATTTTAAACACATAATCAATTCATAGGGGAACTAGATAAAACATTCTCCATTGAGAATCTTTAGGATGTGACTAACTGGACTCTTGTATAAACTTAAAGAGATCACTGCTAAAAAAAAACACAGTGTATCATCCCATTAAAAAGGACAAAACACACAAGACATATTCAAATATAAACGTTCAAAAGCCAAAAATGTTTCAATGATAATGTTAAATAAAGACCAAACAACATGTGAAATTGTAAATAAAATGTTAAAAGCTTCAATATGAGAACTATCACAAAGAGCCCATTAATAAACGGGATAAATGGCATTAAAAAGATCCGTCTGGCTGTATAAAACGGAGTAAAACTAACTCCTCAGCACATCGCGTAATAAAAAGTAAGTCACTTTAAAATCATGAGCCGCGGGATATAGGGGCTAGTTTGCGAACGCCACCAAAATTGCGATGAACTAAGGGGTGTATCACAAAATTACCACTGGAGGTGGATCCCCTCTTCGTTAAAAAAATATGGGTCAATGAAGTATGCCCCGAGCGGCAGTCTGTCACGATGACCTCTTCTTAGACTTTGTATCGAAGAGGGCCTTCGCGAACACCGTCTAATGGAGCAGCGTTGTTTGTGCAGGCGGTGAGCCCAGTGCTCGTACCGGTGGTAAGACACGCCGAACATAACCCTTTAGATTAACAACCACATGACACAGTAAGCCCGGAGGCAGGCGTGTTGCGGCCTCCTTGGTGTGGTCGCAGTTATTTCCTGGGACGGGACAGGTGACCAGGAATCCGAAAAGGAGACCGGTTGATTACTGAAATCAATTTTAAAAGATTGCTCATGTATCATCTGCATGAGGGGATTAGGAGTAGAGATGAGGACAATGCCAACCGGCACCATGGATCGTGCGCCTGCGGACAGGCACGGAGACTATTTCGGTAACAAAACACAAAGATTTCAAAAATGGGCATATATCAGCCGTAATAAAATACTGGTTTCTTTAGGTAAACCAAATTTTAAAAATTGGATCTTCACACAAAAACAATAACGGGGCTCCCGATTTAGAGCCGTCAGTGTAGATGCCGCTGAATCCGTGGAAGGCCGGTGGAGGGAGTCATTAAAGGGTCTTCATATACAAAGTTTGGTGGTGGTGTTTAGGGACTTGGCTATATCAAACTGGCCTTGAGGTAGGGATATATCCCAGGGGATAAACACGATGGGGATTGTGGGATAGCCTTTGGGGCAAACCTATCCAACGAGTCGAAATACGATAGCTTGATCCCCACGGCTTGCCGCACTACGCCATATAGTTTCTATACAAGACACGGTTGAGGGGATGAAAACAGGGCAGGTACGCAACATTATATGGCATGCAATGAGTTTCGAGAGTAAGATGCCAGGAGGGTAAGACCGCGGGTAGAAAGGGGTCTCACCGGGTCGGAAGATGCTGGGACTTGATGTACGAAAGACAGTAGAAGTCGAATGCAGCATGCTGGAACGTATCGTAGATCTTTAACGCGAGGGTTAGCGGCAAATATTCAACCTACCGTAATCAGTTTTTATACTCACGGCTCTATAGAGGCGTCAAGATTTCCTCTCACCAACCCAAGGCGACCACTCACAACTTTAAGTAAGATTCATAGCTTTAATAACTTCGCTTTAGGTCTTTGATCGTGGGGGGATAAAGTTAGTTTAACATGATAAAGTTCAGGACACCTTACGTCTCGGAGCCGGTAAAAATCGTTTGTTCATTACACTATTGGGGGCTTGGCTGATTCGGTCCATCTATGGATGTGGACGCAGTGTCTTGGCCGCAGAAGAAACGAAATCCATTACGCGATAGCCCCAACATAGTTGTTTAAGCGGTTGTACTGTCGTTGCTGTGGAGATTGATGGAACTGCATACATTGCGTAGTACAATCCACAAAAAAAGCCATGAAGGATAGGTACGGTGCACGTGTCCACCGATGTATTTTGCGTAGCAAAACGTAGAGTTATTAGTGTTAAAAATATACTGGAGTCACATTTTTTTGGAATAAATCTCGGAGGTGTTATTCAACTTACCGGAAGTGTTATCGACATAAAATTGGATATAAAGAAGGAAGTTTCTCGACACCAATTAAAAGGTTGTCACAAATGCCGTACGCCAGGTGGTATGTAAGATTTCTAGATCGATAGAAGACAGCCAGAAGATGCTGACTTTATGGAGAAAAGCGTCACTAAATAGACGTATTAGACAGACAAGGTGATCACCGTGGATCGGTTTACGGCGAACAACACATTGAATCTTCGATAGCAGATTGCGGGATTTAAATACCATAAACGTCGTTATTATTATTTTTTCAATATTATACAAATCACTAGTTTTAACGTCTCGGTCTATACTAGTTGGCTCTACTTTATCTTTGCCACTTTTATATATAGTCTAACGGTTGTTGCGCCATAGTGCGGGAATGCTGCGATTCAAAATATTATTGAGATCCTCAAAGAAGTTCTGGTCCGGCCAGGGGGGATTGATTGTAACATTCATAGAGATGTCGTTTGGACCAGAGCTGTAGTGTGCTGCGGCTTGGGACCGGGTACTTAGGACAGTCATCTTAGTAAAGGGGGAGCTTTATAATCTCCCCCCCAGATTGACCAAATCAATAGCATGGCGCTCGATGTTCCGCTTATAACTGGACACTCGTATTAGTGTAGTCGAAGTTGCTTAGACCAGCGGCGAAACATCGGGTCCATACGTAAGATACACAGGGGAGGAACACATGACGGTGACATGAGGGCAGGTAAATTGTTATTGGAATAGTTGATATTACGTTTATTTAATGGAATTATCCAAACCTTAGTTTTGTGGGGGTGAGATATGTAAGGTTGAAATAAATTTTTCCTGACTCTCTATGCTTTCACGAAGTATTCCGGCGAGCTCGAGCCGTAGATAGAATGGATCCAGGTTCTCCAAAGTTAGGAGTCGGTGAACGAGTAGGGCTTCGACGGTCAGAAATAGCCTAAACCGGACACTAATTCATTCCCACGGGAACGGGCGGTGGGCGGGATTTGGCGCATGGATTAGGATGAGGACCTCGCCGCCGCGATGGGACGTCGAAGTAAATGACAGTTTAACATCCCGACGTCAGGAGAAGGCTTCGGAAAAACCGGCGACGCTCGCGGAATTTATTTCAGGTCGGCGTTTAATACCTTGGGAATCTCAAAGCATCATGGATTAGTGAACCTGGGGACGACGAATACATTTCCCCCATCGTAATCTTTTTTATTCGAGTGAAAAAAAGACACACCTCCATCTTGGTAGACTACGTCAGTCAATATCGCACCGGGATCATCCACCATCAGTCAACTACACGACACTAAGGAAGGGGGTGGAAGCCAAGATCTTCACCAGCTCGACTGAAGTGGTATTGGCAAGTACACTAGCAAACGATTAAGCTCTGAAAACTACTAACATCGAGAAATTTTCAGTTACGGTTCTGCCTTTCGGATTCAAGGGTGGCACCCAGCAAATTTCCAAGCTTCAGAGTCAAGAGGTTACTTGATTGGGATAACGGACAGTTCTGTTCGACTTACTCCGACGATGTGATCATTTATTTCGACACTGGTTGAAATTCTACCACGGAGTAGGTTTAGAATCGGTTCCCTTACAAATTTAACTGCAACCTCCTGGAGATAACTGCAGTTTTGAAGAAGAATAGACTACTCGGTCACTTCATTACCCATGGGATGCCCTATACCAAACATAAGGCAATCACGAGGTCCGGTTCCCGAAAAAGAAACAGTTAGGCAGTTCCTTTGGCTATGTAAATGGGTTTGTGTATGTCCTTGGATAGCGAATTTTACTCCTCATGACACTAGTCGGCAACAAAGTACGCGGGAGATGGACCCAAGCCTCGAGCATTCGAGTCTCAAAGTTTTCACTCAAACAACCACTAAAGCGCAAGGATCCAAGTAAATTCATTTTGAAGACAGTTGCCGCAGGGTTGGGCTGGGTGCGGTCTTCTCCAAAGACGGTAAATAAAACCAAATCATCAGTCACGCCTTAAGTACAAATGACACAACGAGCAGCGTTATCAAGTAAACGATAACAAGCATGCCTCGCCATGTTGATGGGCATAAAAGTTACGGTCATTCTTTGAGTAATCCTTCATCTTCGGACAGTCAACCGCGCGCTGATTGGCTCAACCATGAAAGCGACACGAGAACAATTCACCACGATTGGGCATACTTCTGAAAAGTAGTTCCATTTTCCGGTAACTGCAGGGGAACAATAAACACATTCCCTGGGAAGCCTTGTCGACAAACCCCACGAGGACCACTGGGAGAAGGTCCAACGGATCTGGGCGTTATACTCCCACCCCTGGGCCTTGACCCGAAAGGGGGATCAGACGATCAAAACCCTTCTACATGGAAGAACCATTGCACGAATGTCAAGGGACCAGCGACAGACTAGAAATCCAAAAACTGGCGCCAAACGCAGGAAGCGTTATCACCTAGGACCCAGTTCCTACCAAGAAGCGATCTCAATTCTAAGCATTACAGTGGAAGCTGACCGCCTCTCTTGGACAAGCGAAGAAACAAGGGGACCGTTGAACTTGTAGTGTGTCAAGACACGCCAATGGATCCTATGGGGGGGGTACCATTACGACCACATTGCGGAACACAGGCGAGGGAGAAGAAAACTCCAGCGCCATCAACGAGGCTACACATTGGAAAGGCCTCCGTACGGAAGTACGACGGTGTCCGCAGTTGTATGCTATGCGCTTGTCAATGAGGAGGGAGCCACAGGTACCGAACTTACGGCCCGACAACCCTCGAGTGGGAGGGGTGGTACTTGACATAATCGGACTATCCTCTGCTGTAGGAAGACATGGAATCCATTACTAGTAGTAACAGACTGTTTCTCCCATGGGTAGGAAGCTCAACCCTACCTGTCAGATGGTCCACAGATATTCCGGACCTGAGCAGCACGTATTCACGTTGGAGGTACCCACGACACATCTTGTCGGACTATTGGCCCCAATTCCTCAGCTGGCCTGGACAGCTGCATCACATGAGGAGTCGACCCTGGACATCGAATACCACCCCAAGCCAATCCCACGAAACGAAGAAACAGGAGATCAAGAAAGGGATCAGCTACCGCTACGAAACTCACGGGACAGGATCAACTCCAATGGACTTTAACCTTCGATGCGGAAAAATGAAGCCACAGGGATGACTACCAGAAGTACTCTTTGGGAGACTTATACCGAACCAGGAGAATGGGCGATTTGAAATTGGTCCCAGAGTCAGCAAAAGAATAGAAGACGGACGGCGGAGAGCCCGACACAAGAGCATCGCCCAGGCAAGAACCTATCACACCAAAGATAGCCAAACCCAGAAGATTGGCCAATCTCTTGGCGGATGACCATGTATTAGTCCCGAACACCAAATCCAAGCCACAGAAGGGTGTAGCATGGTTCGCTCAAATGGGAAGGTCCACACCAAAATCAGAAAAGAAGAGGGGGCGTATATGGAGTCATACCTAACGGATTTGCGAAGGTGCATAGGGGACAACTATGCCCCGCTCTCCAGGATACCGGCGGTGGAAACAACCGATCCGGAAGAGCACCGAATTACTCCGTACGTGACTCCAGCATTTCTCCGCGGACCAAGTTTGCGGCCAGGTCACTCCAGCTCAAGAGATCGCGATGGTTTGTGAAAGGCTGACGACCCGGAAGAACCCGGGCAAAGTAGGACTAGGGCCTCAAAGTACTACTTCCCATCAAGGAATAATATTGGCGGGAATAACAATAGTGCGTTGGGGTCATAACGTAAGCAAAATAGTGCGCAGCCGTGAGTGACATAGTGTGCGCATTAGCCAAACTGAAATTTGGGTAATCAGGCAAACTCTCCATAACGAACATCTGATGTGAAGGGTACCATTGATATTGGACCTTATATCAGTGAACTGTTAGATCTTAAGTTATAGAGTCATTTTTAATCATTTTTGTGTAACTTTTTGGAATTGTTTAAACTTGACATGATATCTTATTGTAACTTATAACTCTAAGGACATTAAATGTATCTTGACTTATGAGATGAGATTGGGGGCACGAGTGCCCAAGGAGCTTCGGAAGTAAGGGGGGATGTTATACCCCAACATAGACCATAGGAGTTAGGGACGCTTTGCACACGTACCCTGCCCGTTTCCACACTGATTAGGGTGAAGGGGATGCGCACGCTGCGCAACTCACCCTCCACCACAGTTGACGTACGGTCGGGAGAGGGGGATAAAGCGGCTGGCTCCCAACTCAGCTCATCTGGTACGGTAGCAGGGCCGGCCGGCTCTGCAAAAACCATTGATGCGCATTTGTAGTGGCCTGCTCACACTAAGAATAGTAAACGATATCCAAGTATACCAACGGAGTATGAGCGTTCCAATTTCGAGTTTCCCGTCACCCTCTCCCCTTCTCTCCTACCTCACGCGCCTCGTTTTGAGTGGTCAGAGGTCTTCTCCCTTTTCCTGCAACTCACCGTTGAGTGCCAGGTTTCCCCCCTTTCCTACTCACCTTGCGCTTAGTTGTGAGGTTTCCCCCCTCTTCCTATCACCGCGCCGTTTTGAGTGCCGAGATCTCCCTTAACAACATGTTCTTCTCTCTTCCCCATTAACCCCCCCTGCCTTCCTTTATTCTGACCTCCCCTTTCCTTTTCACAAATGCCTCCGCCAGTATCGGGAGCGACATGGGTACTACGCAACGCGCGGGGGAGATGAAAGCAAGCAGACGAGGGAACAAACGGTGGAACGGTCCAACATACAACACTGCCCGCTCTGGGGCAGCACGCGACGGGATACTCACTCACGGCCAAAATTTATCAAGACGGGCACACGCCACATATCCGGGATTATTCTGATGCTACCCCCCACACTCTCAGCGCTACCATCGTACTCCATATCTACCCCATACTCCGCGAATCGCCACGGTATTGCTCCCCAACCAATTTCCCATCGTCACACCGGTTACACTGGGACCTTCACAAAGCCCGAACTTTACTCTTCTCCCCTACCTCCAACCTTCGCAGCATCGAGCCCGAGTGGGCGTATCCCGTCACATTGGTAACCACGGGCACGGTCCAACGGTGTGAAGGAGCTAGAAGACGACTTGACTCCGTCCAGTGCCGGAATAGTTCCACTATCTCCAGAGAAAGGTAAATAATACGTGCCGCGAAGCTAACCGCCCGGAGACGTCAAAGCTACCAAGGTCTCCAAACGGAGAGAGTTCAAAAGTCTCTGAGCGGTGGGTAGGAGAAGGTAAGACAGAGGTAAGGGAGGAGAAATTCGAAGGAAAAAGCGATGGAAGTAAGGAAAGGAGGTGAGTGGAAAGATTAGCATAGGTTATGTCTGACAGAGGGCTCTTTAGGTCCTCTATGAACAAGCAAGGGTTATGCGGGGGCCTATTTAAACTCATCCCGCCAGCGGATTTTTCAACTTAAGGTACTTGTTTAAAAAAGGGTAATAAGTATTTAAATGAAATTTTCCAGACTTTATTAGAAATGTTCTCATATACATGTGAATTATTATTTTTCTTTTGAAGAAAACAAAATGATTAAAAAGGTTAGTATTTGATCGACAATAATAAAAAACAAAAAAAAAAATATATATTTTTTATAATAATATCACTACGTTCAAAATAAAAGTTAAGTGTAGGTTTGCTTTAATTAAACGGAGCTAAACATCTTGCATCAAAGATTTGGTTATAATAAATTGAGTGGTTTGGAGTATAATGGTATCTAAATATTGTCATTTAAACCATGGTGGAGATAGGAAGGGACTGGTCAGCTCTACGTAGAGTAAGTAGAGATAAAATTTCCATGCAAGATTCACTTTAATATAATGAAATGCTCATTATTGGTTAGAATTTATAATTTGCAATTTCTTATGAAAAAGCTGCTAGACTGACGAAAAGTACATAAAGGTTCAGAAGGACAGTGTTGAATGTGATTTACTAAATTTTAATTTTATTTTTATTGGTGGTTTAGAGGCCATCGAACAAGAGGTCTTGTGGCTTTGCATTATATATTAATTATTATTATTGTTTAAGGCCATCGACACATCTTAGGTATTAGGGCCTTGACATATATAAAAACATAATTAAATCCATTGGGAAAAGAGTTAATAACATTCACATCCTGAGACATCCGATAGGAGGGCTACAAATGGACTCTTGGTATAAATTAGTGATCACTGCTAAAATAAATACACAAGTGTATACTCAATAAAAGAAAAAAAATATTAACTATAACGTTAAAAAGACAAACATGTTAAACATGTGTAATACGTTAAACAAGACATCAAAACATGTTAAATTGTAATTAAAACCGTAAAAAGATCTGATATGCGATAATATCACAAGAAGCATTTATAAAGTGGACTCAAATGGCATTTGAAAAGATCAGTGGGTAATAAAGGAGTAAACAACTAACGCCATCTGCATATCGCGTAATAAAAAATCGTTAGGTCACTTTAAAAATAAGAGCCAGGGGGATAGGGGATATTTAGACACTCCACCAAAATGTGATAACTCAGAGGAAGCATGCAACATACACATGGAGGTGGATCCCTCTCAGGTAAAAAACTATGGGTCATTGAAGTCTGCCCGCGCGGAGTTCGTCACGATGGACCATCTCTTGAGACTTTCGCATAGGAAGAGGGCATCGCGACACTACCGTCCTGATGGACCGCAGCTTGTTTCTGAGAGGGGTTCGCGACCACTGTCGTGCCAGGTGCGTAAGACACGGAACATACTTTAGGTCCTAAAAACATGACACAGATCGCCTCAGGAGGCAGGGTGCTGCTCTTGGGGCGCCTGGTCGCAGTTCATTTCTGAATGACGGATGACAGGAATTCCCGCAAAGGCGAGCGGGTGTAATGAATCAAATTTTTAAATTCTGTATTCGTGAATCATTTATCCTGCACGGGAGGATTCCACGGTGTAGAGAGTGGACAATGCAACAGGACTCATGGAATCGTGCAGATTGAGGAAGGACCGGTGCACTTACGATATCAAAATAAGATTAAAATGGCATATTGTTCAGCAGTTAAACTAACAATGGTTTACTCACGGTATAAAAGCAATTAAGAATGGATCATTCTCCACAACAAAAGCTCACCCCCACGGAGGCCGCATTTCGAGCACATCGTGTAAATGCGTTTTAAAAACCCCGGAGGGGTTGCGAGGAGCTATTAAGGGCTTCGTATAATAAAATGTGGGGTGTCGTTTAGGGAACTTTGCAAGGTCAAAATGCATGAGGTAGGGCGTATCTTAGGGACGCATGAACGTCGACAGACCTGGGAATGTGGGGGTAGTTTGGCTAAGCAATATCCTTCACGCGTGTCGAAAACCGAATAAACATCCTGATCCAACGGCCTTGTATACGCCATATAGTTTCACATAATAAAGACACGGTTTGGGGGATGAAAAAACAGGACGTTAGGCATATATGCTGCGCTGAATGAAGTTTCGTAACAGTAAGAGGCAGAAGATTAGGACCGCCGGTAAGAATAAGAGGGGGCTCCGGATGGCCAGATGCTGCCGATTGGGATGGTCGAAAGGGCCAGTAGCCGTCGCATGCCAGATGGAGGACCATATCTAGTCTTTAACGCCGAGGTCTCGACTGTGCAAACACAATGGTACTCTGTTTAGATTGACCAAGGCTATACGAGGCGCTTCAAGGTTTCTATCAGACCAGGAGGCCGTAAACTTTGCGCCAAATTCTGGCTTTGATACATCGCTTTCAGGGTTTTGAAGTGGGGGTAAGTTCATTCTAAAATCAATAAAAAGTCCCAGAACCCTTTACGCTTTTGAGATTGTAAACAAAGTGATTCATTAAAATAAGGGGGTGGCTGTATTGGTGTTTCTCTATGAACGTGGACACCGTTTCGTCATGGTTGGAGCCGAGACCGCTTACGCGCTGCCACGATTCCAAGATTGTTGCGAGAGTCTGTATCTGCCGTTCAGCCCTGTGGCGGTTGGACGCAACTGCAATAATTGCGAAGTCCTCAAAAGAGGCACGACCGTACAGGTGCGGGAATTGTAAAAATGCTATTTATCTGCGAATTGCGAAACGTACACGTAGAATAAACTGAGGCACATTTCTTTGCATAATAAATCAATCGGCTAAGGTGTTATTTAATTCCGAAAGTGTTCTCGCATAACCTTAGATCTACCAGAGGGAATGGTTTCTCGAAACCACTATTAAAAAGTGTTTTCAACAATGCACGTACGCCAGGGGTCTCGTTGGCTTTCCAGATGAAGCAAGCAGACCGAGAGATGTGTTCTGAGAAAAGGTCACGCATAAGCCGTCTCATAGAGGACACGGTTGATTCCCTCCGTGGATCCGGTTTAGGCGAAACAACACTCCTTAGCATAATAGCCGGATTATGCGCGGGATTCTAATAATCTAAGTCGTTATTACTTTATTTTTTCATATTTCCACCAAATAGTTAAAGTATCGGTCTATAGTTGGTGGCTCTCAATTTATCTTTGCCACCTTTTAAATTAGGTATAACGGTTTGCTTAGCTCCTCATCGTGAGGGGCACTGCTGAGATTCCACCATCTTAAGAGGTTCACTACCGCAGTGTGTGGCGGGGCAGTGCGAAATTTCATATGAAGAGTCGTTGACAGAGGCTGTGCTGCGGCTGGGCCAGGGATCGGTAGTACATCTTTTGGTAAGGGGGAGTTTATAATCTCCTCCCGGACTTGACCAAAAAAATGCATGGGCTCGATGTCCGTGAATAACCTGCGAAATCGTTAGTGTAGTCCTTTGAGTGTTAGAAATAGCGGCGAACCAGTCGAGCCCAAATACATTACGACTCTCAGGGGAGGAGCACACGTGAACAGTTTTAGCACATGAGGGCGGTAATGTTGTTATTGAATTGTTGACTTTACGTAAGGTATGATATTCTTCCACCTTAATTGTGGGGTGGATATAAGTAAGGGTTGAACTACATTTTGCCACTCCTCTCTTCTGCTTTCACGAAGTATACGGGCTGAGTCGCGAACGTTAGAATCCGGAATGACTCAGGTTCTCAGTTAGGACGTCGGTGACAAATATGATAGGGTTCGACGGTCAGAAATAGCCACCCGCCATTTTGTCACAGGGAACGGGAGGTTGGCGCGGATTGACGAGATTTAGGGATGGAGGCCCTCGCCGCCGCGGGACCGTCGAAGGTAAAATCCTAGTTATACCATCGCCGTCGGAGAAGGGGATTCGTGTGTAAACGGCGAGCTGGGATCTATCAGTCGGAAGTTTACTACATGGGGACCTGTGCTGTCTGGGGGCAATCTTGGAGGAGGGGCAAGGCAGTAGATATAGGGTGTGATCGCATCCTCATAGGTGTATGGGACATCCCACGGTCAAGAAGGGCCGCGATATGGGCTAATAAAGTTAGGTCGATGGCAGAGGCTACACCATTAAAAGTGGAGAAGTGGTTGGGTCCGGTGTTCATTAGCCCAGGTTTCTAGGGCCAAGGAAAATCTCTCCATCCACCGGGACTGGTAAAATTAGATCCCCACCAGTATGTCGCATTAAAGTCCCCAAGATGATCTAGGGGGCGCGGACGTTGCATAACGAGGGCTATAAGTCCTCTTCGAAATATCGGTTTCTCTGGCGGGAGGTTATATGCAGATATGTCATCTCAAAGGAAGGGAGGACACGGACAGCGATACCTTGGAGAACGGAAACGAGGTTATTTTTTTGTTGATAATATTGCTTGTGGTTAGCCACATCCGTAGCGGATCAAAGAAAGGCTTGTCGGTACGATAGACATCGTAACGAGCATGGGTTAGGTCATTTGGGCGGAAGTGTGACACTGCAAACCACAGATGGAAAGGATGCAGGGAAGAAATTTGGTTGTTTAATTTCTCTACTGAGCATAGAAACCCTACTCCATTTCCATTGTAGTAGCGGACATATAGTTATTAGTATTTAAAAATTTAGTATACTCGCAATCCATGTCACTATTCTCTTACACAAATTAAAAATTGGTTGAGGGCAATGGTTTTGGTCTCTTGCCTTTCCAGTCTACTCGGGACTCGCTTTAGGAGAAGGTTGGTTTACTTTGGAGAGATGGGTAGTTGGATTTGCCGGAAGGCTTTGTTAAGCCTTGACGTTTTTTATATTTATTTTTTGGGGGTCTTCGTGGTTTAAAGGACAGTGGGATCGCCTTAACGGCTCACCTGTTTTCCGCCACTCATCCGGTTGGAAGCCAGAGGCCGAGAGTTAGCGATCTCAACAGTGTCATCGCCATTCAAACTTTATTTCCCGAAGAGGGTCCGGGGGAAAGTCCCCGAGAGGGCTCGGGGCAGTCCGAGGAGGGCTGGAGGAGTTCCCGAGGGGGGCTCGGAGGATGTTCCGAGGGGGGCTGGTATTTGTTCCGAGGGGTCCTCTCTGGGGGTAAGGTGGTGGAGGCGATGGTTGAGAGGGTATGTCTGCACTGTCTATATTTCGCGATACCTTCGTTGATGTGGTTTTGTTTTGTTGAGTTCGAATGAGACGAGTGGCCAGGTCGTTGTAGACGTTTATGGCAATATTACTGCCTAGTGGCACGTTAGGGCCCCTTTTATTTGGTAACACTTTGGCTGTAGGAACTCTTGAACTACCGGAGCTTGTCGTGCAGTATACTCTTTGCGTGCTGGGCTAGGGATTTTTTTTCTGTTTGGATTCCAGGCCTTTTTTCCTTACTTTCCAATTGGACAGAGACGAGACCAGGCATTGAAAGAGGAACTTGCAATTAATTGAGAGATTTAGTAGATGGTATGGTTGTTAGTGAGCTCCAGTCCACCAATCGAAGGTGGATTCCCACGGCAAACGCGCCTTGTATGCCCGAATTGGGAACTGACAACAGCGGAGGGTTGGGGAATACGGCCCGGACCTACGCCGTGGAAGCACACAGCTCGGGATCCTTTGGTCAGGACAGGAGTGGCAAAAGTTACGGATTAACTGTCCGTATTTTCCTAATCGTTTTTTGCTGTATATTATATACTTCGGTGAATGTTGAGGGGGAAAGCTCCTCACAGATGTCTCAATGGTAGCTAGGTCGAGGTAATAGAGTTGACACTCCCTTGCAAACATTGGAGGAATGTGCGGTTCCACCATCATTTACCTGCTTGCGGGGTAACGGGTTGGTAGGTTATTGCATTATTTGCTGTGTGAAGGTCATTTTATATAGGTCAGGCTCATTATTGTGCCATCGCGCAGTTTTCTAATTGAAACCAGACTCGGCGTACTAATCATCTTTCGAGGGACACTGCGGCTGACAGCCTGGAGGTTCTTATTTTTTTATACCGACTACAGGACGGGGGTGGGGCTCACCATCCTGGCTTTATTACAAATAATGGGCTGGCCGCCTTACCGTTTTACGCCTCTTATCTGCAATTACGACCTGCGAGGGGGGCTGTCAGTTGCCAGCAAGTGATTGATTCGTTGCCAGCGGCGACCATGTTGTTGGCCATTGCATGAATTGGGGGACAACTACACCACTCCTCGGATGTAGACCGGGTTGATCCCAAGGTTGGTTCTACACCTCTGGGCCTTTTACTGTCCGGCAGCGAGGACTCTATACGAGCTAGGACTGAAACCTTCGACTCGAGCATCAGGAGAGAGAGGTTTCGTCGCAGAAGTGGGTGTAGGAAAGTGCACTTTTTACGTCCGGGCTTGCATGACCGCAACGATCTATTTTCCAAAGTCGGGTACGGTTTATCTTGTCTCCCTAAGTTTACAAAAGGTATTGCAACGGCGCACTTTCATTTAGGAGCCTCATGGAGTGGTATCATAGTAACAGAGACGACACGGGTTTAGTTGAAAGGTCGTCACTACGGACAGGCCACAGGCCTATGTGCATTGTGAAGGGTGGGGGAAAGGAAGCCACTGTAAGGGTAGATAAAGCGATGGGGACGGGTGACACAAAATGGGGGCAAGAGCAGGACGAAAGAAAATGCTGTGAAGGAACAGCTCTTGGATAGGTTTGTCCACCGAGACACGTAATGACCGAAGCCTCTTTAAGTCGCTTCTTCCGAAGCAGGGTTAAGCGGGACTCTTCTAAACCGTCCGAGGGGGGTTTGATTATATAGGTACATAGTACACTTCTAGGAGAGAGCACTGAATATTCATCTGCTTTATTAATCAAAAATGGTGAAGAGGACATATATCAAAAACCCTATAAAGGATGGTTTCAATAATGAGAAAAAAAATCCATTTGTGGGACTATAGGAGTATCAAATGGGCTCAAAGTCCATTTGCGTGACACCCTGCTAACCAAAAACAACACCACAGGTGACTACTTAAGAACACACAAACACACACATATTAAAACAATTATAATAGTTAAAACAGAACCACAAAAACATGTTTACAATAATATAATATACAGTTTGATAAATGGATTAAAAGAAGACCGACAAATCGTAACGTATTACAATGTTCCAAAAGGGTGTACTATGCGATAAAATCGATTGAGCCACTTTATAAAAGTGACTCAAAAGGCACTCACAAAGCATTGATGGCGTTATACACTGGAGGGTAACCATTACACTACTCCAGCGCTGTCGGAACTAAAAAAACCACCGAGGGTCCTTTAACAATCCATAGGGCCCAGGGAACTGGGGCTGATTCTGGAACTCCACCAAATATGTGCAACTCAGGGGAGATCGCAACACTTATAACTGGAGGAGGGTTCCCTCTGAGTAAAACTGTGGGTTTCGAAATGTTGCCGGCCGCGGAGTCTCGTCACGATGACCTCCTTCTGTCTAGACTTTGTTATAGAAGAGGGCCATCGCGACACACTGTCCTGATGGGACCGCAGTTTCTGTTCTGAGAGGGTCGAGACACTGCTGTGCCCGGGTTGGTAAGACTCACGGAAAATAACCCTACGATTAAAATACACCTGACCCACGACTCGCCTGGAGGAAGGGTGTGCTTCTTGGCTTGCTGGTCGGCCGTTCACTTTCCTGGGAGAGCGGTGAAGGACATAGCAAAGGCGAGCGGGTGAACATGACTACAATTTTTAAAATTTGTTGTATCATTGCACGAGTGGATTCAGGAGTCGAGAGGGCAATGCCAAGCAGTTTCATGAATCTTTGCAGATGAACAAACCAGGGCCAGGTCCGACCACATTATTTGGGAGCAATGCCCAGTTTGACACCGTTAAGATGCAGGTCGCTTGAATGCGGTACGAACGAGGGGGTTCACCGGCGTCTGACAGAACTGCTGACGATGGGATGGTACTGAAAGCAGTCGCCAGTCGTAATGCTGCTGGTGGACGCATATCGCGATTTTAAGCCGTGGGTTCGGGAACCCATATACAAAATGCGTAATCACGTTTTGATTCACAAGATTCATAAAGGGGCCTATAAGTTACTATCAGCACCCGAGCGCATCCCAACTTTAAGTAAATCAAGCCTTTATAACACACCTCAGCTTTTCAGAGTCTTGATGTGGGGGATCAAGTTAGTTAAAATCGCTTTAATAAAGTCAGGAAACTTACGTCTCGGATGAAGTACAACCATCGTTGTAATTAAACTAGTTGGGGGCATGGTGACTTCGCGTTAATTATGGAAGTGGCGATGTGTATGGCGCAGAGAACGCATGCCATAGAGATGCCAAACCATAGATAGTTTACGGAAGTTGTTCTGTCGTTCAGCTGTGGATATTGATGCCTGCAATAATTGCGTTAGAGTCATCTCACAAAGGTAAGACGAACAGGTGAGCGCAGGTTGTCCAATATATTTATGCTAGCGAAAAGTCAGCTACGAATACTCATACTGAGGCACCCATTTTCTTGAATAAATCCTTTGGATAAGGTGTTCTTAACTTTACCGGAAGTGTTAATCGACATAAAATTAGATATAAATGCTGGACGGTTTCCTCGCAACCCTAGATCAAAAAGCGTTTCAAAATGCGTAGCCGGTGGAATGTACGTTTTCTCCAGATCGAAGCAGACAGCCACGGAAGTGCTGCTTATGGAGAAAAGCCGTCTCCGGAATAGCGGTCTCTAGAAGGACAAGGTTGATCCCGTGATCGGTTTAGGCGAAACACTTGAAATATTAGATAGCAGAGATGGGGATTAACATCTATATAGTCGCTTATTAATTATTTTTTTCCATTCTTTTTCCATACAAATAGTTAAGCTATCGGGTTATAGTAGTTTGGCTTAATTTATCATTGCCCTTTTTAATCTAGGATATAACGGTTGCTTGCCTCATAGTGAGGGGAACTGATGAGATCTCCCAAACCCCTATTATAGAGGTCTAACAGCATGTTACGGCAGGGGGCAGCTGACGCAATTTCGTAAAGATGTCGTTGGACCAGGGCTGTGCTGCCGGCTGGAAGGCGTAGGTAGTCATATTTGGGTAAGGGGGGACTTATAATCCTTCCCGACGTTGGCCAAAGTCAATAGCCTGGCGCTGCTATTCTCTTTGAACTGCTGAAACTCGTAAGTGAAGCCGCCGTGCTAGAAATAGGGCGAAATCCGAGCCCAATAATTTACGACCTCCTCAGGGGAGGAGCACGTGAACGTTCGATGCGGGAGGTATATTGTTGTTGAATTGGTCTGTATTAGGAACTTTACGGATATAGTATCCAAACCTTCGTTGTGGAGTGGGTATTGTAAGGTTGAAATTAATTTTCTCACGACTCTTATACTTTCTTCGACTGACACGGCGGATCGAGCTCTGCGCACGTGAATGGATATGACTCCAGATTTCCAGCGTAGGACGTGGTGACCCAAGCGTAGGGCTTCGACGGTCAGGAAAATAGCCAACGACTCCTCGTCCAAGGGGAACGGGACGGTGGCGGGATTTAGGGATGAGGCCTCCCCGCGCGTCTGACCGTCGAAGTAAATTCAGAGTTTTTACATCGGCTCCGGAGACGGGGATTCGTGGAAAACGGGAGTGCGGATTTATCATGTCGCAAGTTTAAGAACCTTGGGGGGAACGAGTGTATCTGGGGGTTCTGAATGTGAACGCATGAAAGGGAAAGTGATCGCGGCACATAGGTCCGAGTGAATCCACGGAAGTGAGAGCAATGGGGTACATAGGGCTAGGTCGAGGCGAGAGGCTAAACATTTAACGTGGAGAGTGTGTCTGGGTCCGGTTTTACCCCTTACAACTAGGTTTGAGACGAGAATCATCCTCACATCTCCGGGGTGTCTTTAAAATTCGACACACCAGGTTCAGCGCGTTTTTAAAGTCCCCAGGATGATATGGGGGGGGAAGTTGAATTAAAGAGGGTTCGAGTTCTTGGAAAACGTTCACTTGGTGGGAGGTAAAGGCGCAGCTCGGTAACTCATAGGAAGGGAGGCTTCTGGACAGCAATCACTTGGGCTCAGAGAAATATTTATTAATACTTATGCTATGATGTGCTTACGTGCAAATAATAGCACACTCCGCTATGCACGATCGAAGGTGGCATGTGGTACGATCTCCAACGTACCAGAAGCTCTGGTGTAGTTGGGCCGGACGTGGGTTTTCTGCACACCCACGATGGGAGGCTGATGGACAGAAATTCGTGTTTTACTTTATCTAACGAGCATAGAAACTTTCCCATTCTATTGTAGTAGGCATTTTAACTTAATATCTTAATTTCATTACTTTATCCTTAAACTCATGAACTATCTTTTTAAAAATAACACATTTTATTGAGACTTTTTTAGGTCCTTTGCTTTCCCATTTCTCTTGATCCCGTAAGGGGAGCGGCTTAGGTTTGTCCTGAGCGTGTAGGGAGATGGGTTCTGGAATTTCCTTACGCGAAGGCTTGTTCAAGTTCGACGTTTTTTTAAAATAATTTTTTCGGGCGGTCCCTTGCTGGTCCTTACTAGGCCCCAGAGGGATCGCTTTTGCGATCACTGTAACTTCATCGACTCGGCGTTTGGGAAGGGGTTGGCGGCTCGAAACCGTCGCATGGTTTAGGAACCACGAGGCGGGCTGGGTGCGTTCACGATGGGGTCCCGGGGGTCGAGGCGGGTGAGGGGGCCGGGAAGCGCTCGGCTGGAGGTCCCCCGGGATGGCGAGGGCGCTCCCGAGGTGGCTCTCGGGGGGAAAGGTTGGTGGAGGCGACTGTCGCGGAGGGTGTCGCCCTTTTACTATTTTGGCAACATAGATGTGTGGTTGTTTGCGTGTTCGGAGTCGAGAGAGTGGCACAGGTGTGTGTCGTGTTGGATGTTTACTGCAATGGCAGTTGCGGGCCATTTCATGTTTGGTTACCATTGACCTATAAGATTGTTGAATACGTGTTGATTGATATAATTTTCTTGCGGCTGGGCTAGGGATCTTTTTTCAATTGGATCTAGGCATTTTTTTCTCCATTCCATTTCGGAAGTTCGAGACAAGAGAAAGCGGACTTGCCGATTGAGAGAATAGAACTCTTGGAGACTCCCACGGTGTTATCGTGAGCTCTTCCGCACAATGCAGGTTGGTTACGGCAATCTCGGCTTTGTATGCCAAATTCTGGCATGAAATGCAGGCGGAAGATTGGGACGAACTGGTTGATCTGAGCCTGGACAGCACGCTAGAACCTCTTGGGAGGATGGGAGTAGAAAGGTGCGGAGTATGTATACCGTCTTTTCTCTTGTCGTTTTTTTGGTAATAATACGGTAGCTCGGTGACAATGCTGCGGGGGAAAAGCTCTCCAGATTTCCTCAATGCTACGCAGTCGAGGTCATAACAAGTGACATCCTTGCAACCATTGAGGATCATGTGCGGTTCCACTTCAGGTATATGCGTAGTCTTGCTCAACGGTCTTTCGGCGATGGCTTATATTTGAAGATGTGTGTCAGGTGTGGTCTGAATCATGATGGTGCATCACGCAAGTTTCTATTATTGAGGACTTCCGAATTTCGGCTCTCATTTTCATCTTCGAGATAACATGGGCTGAAGTTTAGGTTCGGTTTCATTCAACGAGAAATCACAGGAGCCGGGCTGGGGTCACAGCATTTGGTTTTTATAAAACGGGGTGGCGGCTTACGTTTCCGCCTCCTCTTATCAATATTACGGCCTGTTGAGGGGCGGGCCTTGAGTTGCAGCTAGGGTATGGCACAGTACGATGCAGGCGCGACAACTTCTGGCATGCCGTAATTGGGGACAGACCTATACACAGTATCGGATCGTAGACAGGGTGATGCAAGTTGGTACTTAACACACTATGGCCTGTTACAATGTCCGACGGAGAGGCTCTATACGACGCTAGATGACAACCTTCGCCATAGAGCTCGTGAGAGAGGTGTCGCAGCAATGTGGGTGTAGGAAAGTGCCAATTTTAGTCGGGCCTCATGAACCGCAAACCGATCTTTTCCAAGTAGGGTACGGTTAATGTTCCTAGGCCCTTATACTAGGTTTGAAGCGGGCACTTTCATTTAGGAGTCAGGAGTGGTATCCAATAATACAGGAGTAAGAGCCGGGTTTTAGTTGCCCGGTCGTCTAAACGGAAAGGCCAAAGGCTCTTGGGATGCACGGTCGGGGGAAAGGAACGAAAAATGTAAGGAACTAGATAACGCGAAGGGGGAAGATGGAAACAAGAAGAACCTGATGTGAAAGGCAGATATAGGTAGGTTTGTAAGAGAACGTCTGCACGAGTTCCCTTATTGTGCCCTCTTACGTCACGCAGGGGTTATGCTCCGGGACTATTCGTATAACCGTCCGCCGGGGGGCTACCTTTTATATATTGATTTCACTACTTTTACGTTGAATGGGTGTGACTCTGGGACGACTGCAATTATCACTTAGCAAATTTTGGGCACCAAGTGATATGATCAGTCACTCAAATTTTACAATTGATTTAAAAATAAAAAGTAATTGATTTGTGGGACAACTGTTTTTTGTTTGGACTTCTTCAGTGAACTTATTCTGTAAACTGATTTTTATCTTGAACCTTAACAAGACCTTAAGTGAACCTTATTTCTCATCTAACTATGATGGTTTGGTCTTTGGTTTCAAGGACTTATATGGTGATTTTTTGTCTACAGAAATTTGAGGTTTAGAGTATTAGAATGTTTACATTTAACCTTTTTTTTGATTTGTCTTATTTCTGAGAATGGTGGGAGTCGACTTGGATGGCCAAGAATCTTATAGAATGGTTGTATGTCGTCGTACTTAAACCTATATGAAAGCTAGCTTTGAAATCGCTTGAATAAGTTTATGAGTAAATAAAATCTTTCTTATTTGAGCCGCAGTTGTGACGGGCTTCTACAAATGGCCAAATGGGGGTTTCTTTAAGAGTGCTTCAAGTAAGGACTAATTATTTGTTTTGGCAAAATTTAAACATAATTGCCCAGGGATTTAACGGGTCAGTGGGTTTCTTGCACGGAACAAAAAACTCAATTATGCTAGGAGAGTCTATTAACCGAAATATGTGGAAATGTTTTGACAATTGGAAGAGGACTCTTTTGTAGGTGTGCCCCTTCCATTATAATCAATTTTTCTGAGGAACCAAATTTTTGTGATGATTGGGACAAAACTTAGGATTATTCTAAAAATAGGGGCCGGTATAAGCATCCAGTGTTGATAAAAGCCATCCCCATAAGCACGATATCGGTTTTAAGGATCGGCGTGCTACAGGTAGTGGGAAATATGCCACTACCAGTATCTAAAAGAAGATCCAAGTGGCTGGTTTGAATGCTATTATTTCGAAGATCGGTTCTTATACAAATGTGTGCCTTTTCCTTAGGAAACTCCAAGGTCTAAGGTTATTATTATCAGGGGCTACAACACCTATTCGTTTTACAACATTCCCTGACTTTTCCAGGCAAACATTTTTCAATTTTCTGATACCTTTTTTCAGTTTTTAATAGTAGATGATGACGTTTACTTTAATTACTTGATACCTCTTAAAAAGTTTGTATTACTAAACAGTTTTATAGTATTTAACATAATTAAAGTGTTATGTTCTTTAACCTTTTGTTTTAGTATTTAGTTGAAAATTAAAGGGCTTATATTTTAGGACAATATTTTTTAATTCCCATAACTTTCTCCTTATTTTGTTAGTTAAATTTCCTGTCATCAAAATTCCTGATTTTCAAGGTTTCCCTTCTGTAGTCACTATGTCAATCATCTTTCACTTGGGGTTATAAAAAAGATTGAATAATAGATTTGTAGCTTTATCTTGGCTTCAAACACTCAACTTTGCAGCATTGGCTTGTTGCTTTTTTCAGGCCCTTGTAGGCAGAAGTGGACGCAATGATGTTTGGTATGATGAAAAGAAAAGCTTTGTTATGCTTCCTCCTAACATCTGAATTAGTAAATTCTTTATTATTTATATTTTATAAGACCGCTACCTACTTATCCGTTCGGGTTTTCTACGCTTAAATGTTTTCTAATTACGCTAATAGATTAGGAATTGGTGTATGGATTGAATTTTAGATGAAGTGAAACCACATTTGGTGGAGGAAAGTGTAAACCCATTTACCCTTGATCTCCCGTCCTGGCAGTCGAGATCAACACGGCTAGGCGTTAGCTACCCTACTCTCCCGAGGCGGGTTCCCAAACTGTTTGAAAAAACTTGCGTTATTGACGCTTCATTAGTTCAAAGATTGTGCTTGGGAATAATGGATCAGGAATTGTACCTTTGACCGGATATAAAATTTAAGTTCCAAATCAAAATCTAATGGGAAAGATGCATACTATCGTCATGGATCGCTTCATTTGTACAATTTTTTCTACCGGATGTGTTTTGTGATCTTCAAATCAAAGTGTGGGGGACAAAAAACATCTATAAGCTTGAAAACGTGTGCGCTTATGAGAAAAATAAACATAATGAAATCGTTATCAAGAGGCTGTTCAGTGCTCAGAAAGACACATTGCGCATCTATAACAGCTCAGACTCAGGAGAAACGTTGATCAGAGTACACATGAACATTCTATCTGCACGCAATTTAGACACACTTTATTGAGCTGCAGATTTTGCAGTTCCATTGATGATTCCTTTTAGTATAATTTAACACTTAATACATGCAATCGCTTTTTCTGAAAGATTTGTAGGCATTGTTGGCAGCAACTTCAAATGTGCTTTCTGCGGAAGAAAAATTTATAAGTATCCATTTTATTTTTCTGACAATTAAGATGAGTAGTTTATAGACGAAATCAAATTGTCGTATAATTAAAAAAGAACGTAGGATTTAGCCGAGGATGGTTTGTGTTCAAGTTTGTCATGGTTGACTTGTTCATGAGTTGTTTATTGTGGTATATCTAGTCTATTTAAACTTTTATGTTACTTTATTTTAAATGTAAATATAAAAGTTGTGTGTGCACTATCTTTATTTAACAACTTAATAGTGACCGGAGGTCACTCATTTATATTACTTCAAATTCTTTAAAAAGTAAACATGTATGGTGGGAGTCACCAACGTTTGAGTATTGTGATCGGTCCTTATAATTTATTTATTTTTTGTAATAAATTTTAGCTTAAAAGACATGATATTTAGATTTATATATTTGCCTCTATGTCGATCTTGTTTAGATAATTTTTTCGATGTTTGAATTAAAGGTCATCTAGACGGTCTACACTGTCCGAGTCACCCCATTTACCGTATTTGTCCTTCTGATTCTATAACTGACAATGTCAAATAGGGTGGCAACAATGGGAAATACACTTCGTTGCTACACAAGCCCTAGTCAAGAAGTCTACTAAGCCAGTTTGAATCAGTGTACTTAATTCTCTACACATCATTTTTCAGACTATTTATTCTTTTCGTTTTGAGTTTATTTGTCAACAAATAACAACTACTCAGTAATTTTACAGTAGGTTGCTCCAACAATTCCATGTTGTTTTCCCAGGGTGTAGCAATCCTGCCTTTTGCGTGACCATAACTGCTGTTATTCGATAGAACGAAAATTTCTTTTTCTTTTTACTTACTGTGCAAAAAGGTGCTTTTCAATTTGACCTTAGTTTATTTTTTATGTTTATTCAAGTAAAAGCTTTTTACCTTATCAGCGATGTGATGATTTTATTTAAGAGCACGTTTTTGGTAGTCATAGCCATATATTTATTCTAAATATAATTGATTTGAATGCTAGGTAAAAAACCTAATCTGCAAATGAAAAAATGTACATCGTTGCAATAAAAACATGGAAATTTTTTTATCATTGCTTGCCTTGGATTGTTATAGCGTTGATGATATATAGGCTATGTCATTTGATATTCAATAGTATTTTCTCATTTAAACTCACACAATATTTCTTTTTGCGGTATATATTAGATCGCCAATGGTTTGTGTGTGAAAGTGGCATCCACTGAGTGATGGTAAAAAGTTTTTTATATTTTGCTACAAGATACATCAACACAACCAATATCACTTACGGGTTTAAAAGTGTCATCGAAAATGTGCTTTACTTACCACAAGCATTTTACATATGTCGTTTGTCTTCTGTACGGGTCAATGGACGCAGAAACCTGTTCTTACAACTTGCTTTGATAATCATCATGCATATTAAACTAAGGAAGGGAAACACTGGCGGATTCTTATTTGAGGGTACAATCGTCGAGTCTCCTGGGCCGGGGCTCTGATCGTTGCTGAGTCTCAGCTGCTAGTACTATCGGTCTTCAAATTGATGCCATTCTTTTTTTTTTTTTGTAATACACTCTCTAGCTAACTATTGAATTAACCTTATTCTGGTATCAGAGACTCTTTACTCAATTCTCTGTATGCCCTTTCATATTTTTTTACAATTCCAGGTTTCTATCAAAGTTTTTTTAGTCACCTTATTTTTAAAATCGAAGTAAAATTTTTAAAATACACTTTTTTACAAAGACAAATGCCAAATGACTTTTTAAAATAGCACTAAATGTACAATCTCATAGTATTTCTAATTTTCTTTGATGTTTATTTTTAGTCAAGGCGCAATTCATATCTCTTATTATTATTAACCAGTCTTTACTACCGTTGGTTATATACGCACATACGCTAATGTGTAATGGAGGGTGCTTTGGTGAGAATGACACATGGGGACCTACAGTGTAAGTGGATGACCACGGGCAGAGGCCTGGATATCCTCACATTAAGGTTGTGATTAAAATGCACGTTTGGTCAGAGTGAAGGAAGGGTTTGAATAATCGGATTAAATCCATGAGGACAGAGGATTGCACACCAGGAACGCCAGGAAGAGGATTGACACCAGACCCAGCAGGAAGTACTGAACTTACCTAGCTCATACTGGTCACCATAATTAATAACTAAAGCAAAACTATTACCACAAACTACAAAACTATCACTAAACTGTTCTTACACAAGTTTGAATAATAATAATTTTTTATATCATTGTCAATTGGCCGAAACAATCAACAGAAGTTTTCCTCTTGAAAGCAACTTGTCAACAAGAGGAATGGCTGGTGAAAGTTGTCAAATTTCGTTATTAGTTGAGTAGTTGTAGATTTTTTAAGTATTAGTTTGGTGAACTTAAAAAAGTACATTTAAAGAAAGAGTAGAAAAATTTATTTTTAGGTTTCATAGTTAGTTTGCTTATTTTGTAAAACGTATTGTTTATTAGTTTGGATATTCCGATTTATATCAAATTTGTTTTTTTTATTTCTTTTTTAACAACTTTTGTTAAATGTTTTAATTACAAATTTTTTTTCATTAACGCTACCTACAAATGTCCTCCAAGTTGTATAGACTTGGCTTGTATTTAGTTGAGTAGATGTTCAAATTCTTCTAGGTTACTAAAGTGGGTATAAACAATAGGTTTACATAGTGAAGAAACAATAGTGATATATTACCAAGTTGAAAATTAAAGGGTTGTTAACAAGAATCCAATTTATTTAGTTCCGCTTTATAAAATAATAGATATCATACATTTCAATAATTATTTATTGACCTAAACTTTTATACAATTTCTCTTTGCTATTTATACATATTTTTATTTAGAAAAACCAGTTCACTAATCAGTGTGATTTTATAGCTTCCTCTGGCACCTAAAATAACGAGAAATAAAGTTTTGTGCGGATAGATATATAAAACAATTTTTGGGGGTTAATTAGTTACAGGCAATTTTTTTCATAAACAACATTGGATGAAAACTTAATTTTGGATCAATTACTTTGTCAGATTAGGTTTTCACCAGTTTGATCGTTATGATGTGACAGAATTTGTGTTTGGTAAATTGAGATGTGTGGGTAGTGTTTGGGCAACATCACGACCACGTTCGTAGGTACAACTCATGTTTCTAGGATATTGACTAAATCTCTATTTGGCCTTGGTCCAGAGACTTATAGGTCAAAATTCTAGCTGGTAGTGCACACCAAAACCACACTTTGTGAGAGTAGTGGTAGGAAAATAAATTTAAACAAGTGAGTTTTGATTTGAAACTGATTAGTTTCCAAAATACTACTACTCTATTTCAATAAATCTACATACTCAACCAAAATGCTGCTTATAAATCGATATTTCTTCTTATAACACATGTAGCTATATTTCAGCTGGGTGTTTATTATCAGTTTAAGTTTTAGATCGGATTTCATTTTACATAAATATGTCAGTTGTAAAATATAATTATAATTGGACACACAAACATAATTTAGTTATGTACTTTCATTTCCTTTGATTTTTGATTTTATTATAAGAGTTTTATATAATAGAGTTAAAGATTCTTGAGGCCCATGACATTATAAAAATTTAAAAAGTAGGAAAACTATGGACATTTGTTGAAATTAGACTTTCAATTATTATATTTGTGAACAGTGGATGTTTAATTGATTAACTGGCAGCTCTAAGTAATTTCGACATACAGTGCCCATGGATTATTTGGATGTCTACTGACCGCTACAGCTGATTCTGCGGTTTGGAAACGTTAAGATCAAATTATGTTTCTCCTAGCCGAACCTATGATTGTACAAATCACGTGTATAGCAGTGTCACCTTTATGGCAGTCAAATTTAGGTACATACTAAAAGTTGATGTCCAAGTCAGCTTTGAGTGTCAGTCTGCACCAAAGAAGTAATGGGGTGGTATGTAGTCAGGGGACCGTGCTTGGATACAGAGAGGTGATGCATCAAATAAAAGATACATTCAATAATTACGCTCAATTTTAACAAACTTTTCTATAAATGGTTTAAGGTTTTTTGAATTGATTCTTTATCGATTTATGCACATCTAGCTATGCACTTTAGGTACATTTTGATTTCCGGTTTTGTGAGGAATGATAGTTGGCGAGTGCTCGACCTAATACTTATTGATTGACAGTGCAAAGCTAAGATTTTTGGTTGGAATTTACCGTGCGGGTCGCTTTAAGAAAGGTGAGGTCTATGGACAATTATACCAAACAAAACCATTGCCGGTGTTAGTGTTGAAATTTTGTTTTGAGTTTCACTGATTAGCTCATATTTGGATTTTTAATGTTGTTTTGTTCGAGAAGTGGCAATTGGTGTGTTTAATCAGTATCAGATATATAATAGTTATCTGTATCCAGTATAATATTTTTGGCATTTATACAATTTAGTTGGTGTGTTAAAAGTGATAGGTATGAGAATGTTTTTTTTCCCATCAGCCATTGTTAGTTATTATTTATCCTTGAAAATGATTATGTTCTGACAATAGGGCTCAAACATTAAAAGTAGCGATTTGCATGGGATGGGTATATCTTGGGTGGTTAGACGTGTTTGATCGAGAGAGCGTTGCTTAGGAACTCTTTGCATTTGCTATTTTGCGTTCGTTATTTATTGCTTATATGGTACCAAATTCATATAGTTGAAAATGGATGACAATTCAATAACGAGTTAAAGCAAGGCCTTGTGTTTTAAAATGGTGCTAGTTGTCAATTTGACAGATATTTGTTATTCTATTTATTATGCTTTCTGTTACCTACAACTCTTAACTAGCCTAGCATTCTTTCTATATTTTTTATGTAAGCATATCTTTTTCATCATTTTCAAGATACCTCCCTTCTGGTTGATCTTTGCGAAATACTGTGCCTTTGTTTTACTATTTTTATTACGAGTTATGGAATAGAATAGACACGAAACAACTGTCTCGGAGGTCACATATAAAAAGACACTTTACAGAAAGTGGGACCAAGGAGAAAGCCAGTCTTGTTATGAAGGCATTCTTCGTGATAAGTCCTGTTTAGATGGCATCTTCAATCACAGGACTTGCTTTGGATTTGGCAATAAAAATTCCCAAGTGCCGCCCCAATACTTCAGATGAAGGTTGACGAGAGCCAAAAATAAACACCATAGAAGTTCATCAAGAGGCGGTGGTGAGCGAGTCGCAGTGGCCACGCGTAGTACTTAACACGCATTTATTTGATCCTGATTATGGAATGCATTGGAAACAAAAATCAGTCACTCTATGGTTGAGACGCGGGTTCACCTCGATTTAAAGAATTCTGAGTTTCTATTAATAAAGGAAGGCTTAGATTTTTGCCTTGCTTATATTAAAGTGTTGTAGCAATTGGTGAGATGTTCAGCAAAGTATGATGAATTTACTTCAGTTTACACATGATATCATTTTTTGCTTCTTGTTTTGTCTATTATTTTATATTTGTTGTATTAGTAACTGGCCCTCAAACAGTTCTTGATAGGGACATTCTTATAAGAGCCTTCAAATGCCAAAAAGTTTGTAGTCTGAAGTCACATATTATTTTTGGCTGTGGAAAAGATTGGATTCACATAATCAGGATAAAACTATTGATGCAGTATATAAGATTACTGGATATGGACATTCAAGCATTTGAGAGGAGCTCTATAAAAGAATATTATACTTTGACTAATTGTGCACTAAATATTAGTTTTTGTTTTTGAACAACTCTGAACATTTGTTTCGGCATTAGTCATTAAACTTCTAAAGTTGATGAATTGTTGTGAATGTGGGGACTGGCAGGCCTCAGTGGTTCGGTTTCCTACGTTAAATGTAGGTCTTCATTTCATCTCACTAATCGCCCCTACATTTACACATTAGCGTAAGTGGTTAACGATCGGGGTCGTTAAGATGCGGTGCTAATAATCCTATACATGATTAGAATTGCTTTCTGAGTTTGATAAGTTATGGAAGATACCTATCCGGAGAGTTCAAAGGTCTGCTAAAGGTCTGTGAATCTAAACAATCCTATACAAGCTAATTGATTAAATTTGATGGGACAATGTAAGTTTAAGATAAAATTGTCGAAATAACAAAAATCGCTAAATATATTTCGATCTGCGATTGTACCCAGACGTATGCTTATATTGACAGCATCTCATTAACAATAAAATGTTGTCACTTTTTAAACTCCATCAAAATAATGTATGAAAATTGAAGCATTTTTAGTGTTTTTTTTTTGAAGCTAGTGATTCAACGGAGAGGGTTGTTAGGACAGAACTTATTTTGACACTTTGGAAAAATTAGGTTTTGAGTAAAATGGCTTAGAGGAAAAGGTATGACACCCCGAAGTAATATGGAAACGGCGTCAAAAGGGAGTTACCTAAATATCATCCTTGAAAAATAAATACTGGGAGGTTTTATGTGCCTGTGGTCTGTCATTCTTTAAACCTGTTGAGAGTGATGCGCTTTGTTTTTACCAAAACACTTTTTTTTTATTGTACCAAGAATTTTAGTCTTTTTTTTTTCTGGGGTCTACAAGTAGTTGGGAAGTTGCTAAAAAACATTGTTTACAATTAACTTAAACACCCCTTTATATTTATCACTTTGCAAAATCTATGATGCTTATTCCAATAATTAAAAGATGTCAACAGAGATGCGAAAACTAAAGATAAGCAAGAGGAGTAGCAAAACATATTAGCTTAGCCAATTCTGGTATGCTCATTATAAATTGCTGCTATGTGACTGCCACGATTTGAATGCAGCAAGAATTTCCTGATCAGAAAACTGAAGTTGGGACAGAAGGAAAAGGTCATCTGACACTATTATCAGAAGCTTCTCGATGAAACACCTTAGAGGAAACTAAGATTTTCAATGTAATGGTGATATAGGAACAGTTTGCCGCTTAATGCGGTTTGTCAGAACCATTAGAGGCTTTTGTCCCACCATCACTAGTTGAAGTTTTCACGTACTGCGTAAGGGTTGCAAGCAATGGAAAACCTCAGCAGGGATCTATTTCCGCATGAGAAAATTAAGCTTTACCAAATCAACATTAACCATGGTATTAAAAATGTTAATCAACCAAGTTCAAAATGAAGCTGGTGAACGCAATGTCAAAAAAGGTGAAAGAGAAGAAAGACACGAGGAGAACATGCAATCTTCGAGGAAAGCACAAGGAACCTCGCTTTGTGGTCCGGAATCTTCGAAAAACTTACCACCACGTGGCCAAAAATAATAAGTGAACTAATGTCTAATAAATTACCACCCCACCCACTTGAACGTGTGTACATGTTGGGTTTATGATCTCTCTAACATAACAACTGAAGCCAATGATGAGGAGAGGTTCTTTTCATGACATTTAAAAGTAAGTGTGCGAGTAACCAAGGTTTAGCAAGTCAGTTCAAGAATCTGTGAAATAAAGAGTCAGTCGGACTACTAATGAAGAGAGTCGGGCGATATATTTTCTAGAGGTGTTATCTTTTTGAAACAATACTTGGGAAGACAGACGTGTGTCAGACCGTGTGTACCTAAATATTTCTCACTACTGAGAAGTTAGGGCGATGTAGAGAAGATAGAGAAATTCACGGTAGTGGAATGTGTCAGATGACAAACGGGGTGTCATGGGTTGGTACCTCCATGGTGTTTCAGGATGCGACAAACACGAAAGTCTATTGATCACATTTCAATGTTTCCAATCCTTCCAAGACGCCTTTACCTTCGCTCTCACACTGAATAAACACTATTTAAATAGTGATTTCTAATACTCTAAAATGTATCGACTATTACAAGTCAACTGTTGAAGAATAAAACATCAAAGCAAGTCTCTCGAGCCTACATTTAGAAAAGATATTAGTTGAAAATTTTCAATATCTTTTCACACGCCAAAAATGACAATTGTGTAAATGTGACATGCTGGAACTGCGACTAGGATAAACAATGTGGAATGTATGCTTTTGTAACGATTAGGCTATGGTTCTTTATCCTATCTAACTAATGAATAGGCTTCACACATTTATTTGTTTCTCTTTCGTTTAAAAATCATTGTGTTTTAAATTTGAATTAGGGGAGGTTTCAATTCGCTAGAAAGGTGGAAGAGGATGTTTTCTTGTCGGCTATGCGATATGGATTTTGTTCGTGTTTTGTTTTTTGTTTTTGTTTGTGTACGGTCCCTGAGCCAATCCAGCCTTGGTCTCTCAAATTAACCCTTTTGTGGCAATTAGTAGTTCATAAAGACTGATAGCTGGCCTGTGTAATTTTCTTTTCGGCGTTTACTATCTCACATACATTACAAATGGGTGACAGACAAGATGAAAGTACCGCAGGAAAGAACAGAATTTGGTGTTCGCTGAAGCATTGTATGATCAAAAGAGATTAGACAAAACAAGAAGACAAATTTAATGAAAATATTGTGCATATATCTTTTGATTTGCAGAAGTGCCTACCCACACATTTCTTTTAAAGTGGTATACTTTTGACACGAGGCAGCATTTGGACATGCATTTAACTATTTTTGAGTACGAGGTCATACAGGAAACCCATTTGTTTTTATGGCGAATGTGGTGGTGAGGTGGACAGGAGTATAGCATCTATGTGCCTTGGTCACTATTCAAGTCACTTCTCAAATATTGAGAAGTCAATCTGTACAGTGATATTGTTGCCCTGGTACAAAATCGCAACATTAGTTTCAGTACTGTGCTATTTACTGTGTGATTTGAGAAGAAGGATGAAACTATTTTCATTGAAATACCAATACATTTTCTTAGCACCGGCCATACTCCAATGGAGGTGATCCAACCCCCTATGAACGAACCAGGTCAAAAGAGGACTAGCCCCGATTGATTTGCCGGACAGATCTGGCAAATTCATTAGACTTGTGCCAGGAAAAACCATATTTGTGTTGTATTTTGAATTAAACCGGACTCTATTCTTAACTCTTTCAAAACTCTTGACTACTTTTATGTGCTCGAAAAATAATGAGAAGGAGAGTCGGTTAGAATGGCAAACATCAATGGATGCAGTATGCCAGCGTAGCCTGGTTAAAATATTTTACAAACAATAATTTCAATCGATGAAGCATTTAATACTTTAGCTTTATCCTCGAAAGAAGATAAAAACAGATCCCAAAAAGGTGGGGGGGGGGGGGGGTTAAAATTTTTTTTTTTTTTTTCATCCGACGATGATTCCATACATTATTGATTCCCCTTTCTCTAAACACTATCGCGTTACCAGAAAGAGTAGGATTTGATTTCACTGCTCAAGTTAGTACATCCCACGTAGGCCTTCTATGAGTCCATTATGGACTATGGTAACAAGCGGATTTATTCCGGAGACGATAAAATCAATGAAGATTTAGGAATGGTTGAAAATGTTGCGTGAGAAATTTTAATTAGTTTCAAGGTCTTATTACGGATTAGAGCTCGATGACATTGGCTTCTTGTCTGCATAAAAGAATATAAATCTAATCCCTTCATAATATTAATCAAACATGCATTGAACCAGTAATTAGATGTTATTTGTTGTGTTTTGATGATTCAGAATCACATTTTATTTGTTTCCGTTTTCAGGCTGGCACTATTAATGTGCTTTCACACCAGATTGTCTTTTCTGAACCAGTCAAACGAGTGTTGGCACAATTGCACATCATTAAATTTTTTTTAAATTTATCAAAATAAAATCCTTCTTTTTTCCAAAATCATGTCTCTTTAAAAAAAAATTAAAAAAATTGGGGATGTTTAAATATTAAAAAAATAGGGAGAGGTTAAAAACAAATTGATCTTACTAAAGCAAAGTTAAAATCTAAAGACCCGATTGGGGCGTCCTCAGGAAACCAAAGTATTAGGGGTGTGAGACTTTCCCCTAGCTTGGCATAGCCCTTGTTTTTTGGGTTCTAATTCTTTAAATTCGCCTTGGGTACCCCCTATGGTGTTGTGTAGAGTTTTAAATTTTTAAAGAAGTTTTTGGTTTAGGGAAATAAAATTTTTTTTGAAAGAAAAATTTATTTGGGTTCAGTTGGGGTTTTAAATTAATTTTTTTTTTTCCCAAATCTTAGAATGGTGCTGATGTCAGAAATTGTTTTTATTTATTTGCGGTTATAAATAAAAAAGTGACCCTAATTCGCGTTTAAAAAAGGCCCCAAAACGTCAATTTCGCGAAAAGATTAATTTTGTTTTTTTTTTAGTGAATATTTTCACTCAAAACTGCCACAATGATGTTTAATTATGTTTCTTGGCAATTTTAATGTGTTAGGTAAAAGTTTGTATTATTATTATTTTGTTTAAAGGCCCCTGACACCCCCCCAGGTCATTTTGGGGCCCTTTAAATTTTATTAAACATAATTCCCCTAGGGGAAAAAAGATATAACATTCACCAACTGAGACCTTTCCATGGGAGTGTCAAAGGGGCTCTTGGTATAAAATTTAAATGATAACCCCCTAAAAAAAACCCCAAAAAGGGATACCCCCCTAAAAAAAACAAAACAAACCCTATTAAAAAATAACCCCCGTTAAAAAGAAAAACATGTTAAAATGTAAAACGTTTTAAAAAGGGCAAAACAAAATGTTAAATTGTAATAAAATCCCTTTAAAAAAGGGTTTAATATGAGATAATATCCCAAAAAAGCCACTTTTAAAAAAATGGGCTCAAATGGCATTTTAAAAAAATCCGCCCGGCGTATAAAACGGGGGGTAAACAAATAAAATCCATCCGCATATGCGTAATAAAAAAACGTAAGTCACCTTTAAAATTAAAAGCCCGCCCGGGTAGGGGCTAGTTTGCGGGAAATCCCCCCAAAAAATGATGCAACATGGGGGGTATCACAAAACTCACAACTGGAGGTGGATCCCCCTTTTTGTAAAAAACTTTGGGGCAAAAAAAGTTCCCCAGGCGGAGTCTCGTACGATGATTTTTTT
Source organism: Timema cristinae (assembly GCA_039000515.1). Classification (NCBI taxonomy): domain Eukaryota; kingdom Metazoa; phylum Arthropoda; class Insecta; order Phasmatodea; family Timematidae; genus Timema; species Timema cristinae. The sequence continues at coordinate 5,614 of JBCFYV010000549.1, read as the reverse complement.
TCTTCTGACTTTGTTTTGAAAAGGGGGCCTCGCCCACCCACCGTCCCCGATGGACCCCAGTTGTTTGGCAGGGGGCGAGCCCCCTGCTGTGCCGGTGGTAAAATCCACGGAAAATAAAACCCCTTTGATTTTAAAAAACCCTGGGCCCCTGATTTTCCCCTGATTTTTTCCCCCAAAGGTTCCCTGACCAATTTCTCAAAAAAATTTCCATTTTTAATTTTACGGTATTTATTAACACGTGAAAATATTAATTTAAATAAATTTATTTCGGCCTCCCCCCCCCCTTACAGCCGACCTTACCTCACCTCTAAAGGGAAAATTTTTAAGAAAGCAAAAAAACCCCTTCCCAAACCCCAGTTGAGGGAAAATGTTTGGAAAAATAATCCCTATCAAAAATTTGAAACCCAAACTTGATTCCCTTTTGGTATCATGGCAGAAATACGAAATTAAATAACGGGCCATTTAAGAAACTTTACTAAAGAGTTTGGTATAACCCAGTTTTATTTTCCCTTAAACTTTTACTTTTCCCGGGAACTGAATAGCTTCCCAAACGGAACTTTTTGTCTGCTTTCATTTTTATTCATGTTTTCAATTTCAATTTTATTTTTATTAAAATTTTACTATAGTCAAAACAATAAGAAAACTATTTTAAATATTTTAAAAAAGGGAAGCTTGCTTCTTTTCATTTTCTTGCAACTCCACGTCATTGCTTCTCGTTTCTCTTCATTTTGCCTTTCATTAATTTTTTTCTTTCTCCTTTCTAAATCTTTAAACTTGTAATTTTAATTTCCTCTTTTCGGCCTTCTTTTTCTTTTTCACTTTTTTCTTGCTTTTCTTCTCAAAGTATTCATAAATAGCTTTTTCCCGAGCACCTTTTCAGTAATCCAACATCTTTTTGCTAATGTGTTTTTTTTTTAAAATCCCTCCTGCTTCTTGAAATCTCATCATAAATTTTGTGACGCGGTGCAATGACTGTCTTTTCAGGCTTTGGTTTTTAAACCCAGTAAAGATTTATTAAAACCTGAAAAAACCACCTTAACAGTTCCCTTTCCCATGGGGACAAGACAAGGCAAATTTTTATTATTTCCCCCAAAGATGTTTGAGTTTGCTTCCCCCCCTATTAAAAAGCTACCATAAATAGTGTCAATTTCCTATTTCCATCACTAAAACTGATCAAAAGGCCCGAAATTTTTCTTTAAAGTTTCCGATTTTTGGGGTTGAAAAATTGCAAGTATTCTTTTTTTGGCATTTTCACCCAAAAAACTTTCTTTTTTATGATGTTTGGCAGGGTTTGGGAGTTCCCTCCAAAAGAAAAGAAAATCTTTTCTGGGCCAGTTTTGGAGGGGTGAATGTTGAATAAACACAAAGGACCCAAAAATGAAAAACAAAAATTCACAGCTTTCTTTTTTAAGGGACTTTTTTCTTGTAGTTTTGCAATCATGGGGGTTTTCTTTCTGCGGCACTCTGTATAAATTCAAATTTTTTGTCTTTCGTTACTGTGATCGCAGTTTCTCCAAACAAACGTTTTTTTCCCCAAATTTCCTTTTTAATTTTTTTGCTAAGGATAAAATTTTTCTGTTTTTTTTTGTGTAAATTTTAGACGGGAATTTTGGGCCCCCGTGCCTTATAAGATCGGGTTTTCCACAACGATTTCATAAGGTATTTAAAAGTTTCTCTACGGCTTAAAAAAGATATGGAATTTAAATTGGGTTTTGATGTCGGGAAAACCGTTGCAGGAAAGGCTGCCCATTTCATCTCCCAATTGTCTTGAAGAACGCTAGTTTACATTTAGGAATGGATCACAGGCTGCTTTTTTCCCGGGTTTTCTTACGGGTTTTTGTTTTAGGAAGTTTTGTTTTTCTTTGAGAAATTTAAATTTAACATGGTCCCAAATTTGTAATGCCCCTTTGAAAACCCCCCGGGGGCATTCTTTTAACCAAGGGCCCCACCCACAGAACTTCAATGGAAAAGTTTGTACCCCTTTTGTCAACGGGTTTAACCCCTGTTTCCGGAAACGAGCTGGGAGGGGCAGTGAACAGGTAGAAAACTTTTGTGACGTAATAAGCAAACTTATATCCCAAATTTAAACCCAAAATCTACCCTGTTCTCAAGGAACCATGAACAAAAATGAAGCCCACATTTTCCCCAGTTTTTTGGGCAAACACTTACTTCTTTGTTGTTGATTTGGGGGTGTTCCTGAAGAAGTGTTATAAACTTTAAATTGACATTTGGGCCATCCATTGACACTTGTATCAACTTAGAGAGTGGAAGAGGAGAAATACCATCCAGAAAATGCTTCAGTAATTCTTCAGCAGTGCTCTATCGAAAAACACACTGTTTAAGTACGACTGATGACTTTATGATTTTCCTTGTCCAGAATCTAATTACAATGTCCATCTGTCCTCTTTGAATAACTTTATTCAATGCCTCATCAAAACAAATTACAAAGTTGTTACATGATTTTAGGCGGTCCAGTAAATTATTATGAAAGAATGGAGCCAAAGCCATGCACATGAAGTATGCAGCCTTGTCTCCACCAAGGGTAAAGGCATTGGCAATGGAACACTCGGGAAACATCAATTGAAAATTGTACTTAAATTATTGCCGAATTGAAAGACATTTTTTTGTCAACAACTTGCATAGCCCAAATGACTTCCGCCTTAGTTATATCATCTTTTATAACAAAAGTGTTATGGTTTCTTTGAGGCACTACACTAATTTCACTTTTAGCAACAGCTTCCTTCTGCGACGTTACGATTTTCGATGAAACAGAAAAAACTCTTCGAGCAACCAGCAGAATCATCACTAGGTAGAATGTCTTTGTGTGCCAGAGATTCTCTTGAAACTGGGGAGCTCGATGAACCTGAATCACTTGACTTTTTGAAAAAAAAGTCAACAGAGAGCGTTGATTTGTCAAAGTTTCAAGAGTTTTGATATGAGTCTGTCCTTTTGCATGGGAAGCTAATGCTTGCTTTACCATATTACTTAAGTTTATAATTTTTTGCACACTTTACAAATGCCTGCAGCTTATTACTTTCAACACCACTTATCCAGTATGAGAATTCAGGAAAATGGTCTGGGCTTAGCCAAGCTGGTTAAAAACTGTTTTTTGTTAGACATTGCTGGTGTAGTCTAATCAGTCCTGGTGCACTGTATCAAACTATAACGATGACAAACCTTGAACAAGAACAAAAACAAGTGATCACTAAAGTTAAAAGAATTGTCATGTGCAGGCTAGGAGACCTCTGCATTCACATTCTGAAATAAAATGCTACCAAAACTTGTGTTAGGGCAAGTTTGAGCATGGTAAGTGCCCCTCAGCTTTCTTCATTGGGGCAGTGGCTTATGACGCAGTAAATATGAAAAAATATTTTCTTTGTTTTTCTAAGTGTGACATGAAGACATGATTGTCATTTCCTGACTTTCCCTGACTATTATTTTTTCCCTGACTTTCCAGAGCGTAGGACCCTGTTCCACAACAAAAGCAGATCCCACGGAGGCTCCAGATTTATAGTCATCAGAGTAGATGCGCTCAATCCGTGAAAGCGAGTGGAGAGGAGCTCATTAAAGGTCCTCTCATATACAAAGTTTGGGGTGGTCGCTTTTAGGGAACTTGGCAAGATCAAAATGGCAATTTCGGAGGCGTATCTTCCAGGGAGAAACTCGACCTGGTGATGTGGGGATAGCCTTTGGCAGGACTATCCCACACGTGTCGAAAACCGATAGCATCCTGATCCCAACCGGCCTTGTACTACGACATTTAGTTTCATACAAGACACGGTTAGGGGGATGAAACACAGGCGATAAGCAACATTATTAGGCGTGCAATGCAGTTTCGACACGTAAGATGCCAGGAGATAAGACCGCCGGTAAGAAAGAGGGGCTCACCGCGTCGGCACAGATGCTGACGACTGGACTGGTACGAAAGCACCATAGCCAATCGAATGCCAGCATGTGGATACTATTTAGCATCTTTAACGCCGAGGGTCTAGCTGAGCCATACACAAAACTGCCGTAATCTAGTTTAGATCTGACCAAGGCCCTATACAGGCGCATCAAGGTTTCCCTATCAGCACTCCAGGAGCGACCGCTAACTACTTTGAGCAAATTCAATGCTTTGATACACCTCGCTTTCAGTCTTTGATGTGGGGGATCCAAGTTAATTAAAATCAAATAAAGTCCAGAAACCTTACGCTTTCTGAGACTGGTAAAACAACGTGGTTCATTAAATACTGGGGCTGGCTGTATTCCGCGTGATCTATGAAAGTGGACAACCGTCGTCTTGGCTGCAGAAAAGCGAAAGCCATTACGCGATGCCCACGATCCAAGATTGTTGACAGAGAGCTGTATCTGCCGTTCAGCCCTGTGGAGACTTGACGAACTGCAATAAATTGCGTAGTCATCCACAAAGAGCATGACCGTACAGGTATAGCGCACATTGTCAACAATGCTATTTATTGCGATAGTGAACAACGTACAGCTAAGAATACTACCTGAGGCACCCCATTTTCTTGAATAAAATCATCGGATAAGGTGATATTCAACCTTACCCGGTAAGTGTCTATCCGACATAAAATTAGATATAAAAGGAAGGATTCCTCGAAACCCCCGATTAAAAAGTGTTTTCAAAATGCCGTACCGCCAGGTGGTATCGTACGCTTTCTCCAGATCGAAGAAGACAGCCAGAAGATGCTGCTTAGGAGAAAAGCGTCACGAATAGCCGTCTCTAGACAAACAACGTGATCCACCGTGGATCGGTTCCGGCGAAAACCACATTGAATATTAATAGCAGATTGCGGGATCTCAAATACCATATAAGTTGCTTATTAATTATTTTTTCCATTATTTTACATATACAACTACTTAAAGCTATCGGTCCATAACTAGTTGGTTCCAATTTATCTTTCCACTTTTATATAACGGGATAACGATTGCTTGCCTCCAAAGTGATGGGAAATAGATTCACAGACACTATTGAAAAGGTCCAGAAGATATGCGTGTCCGGCAGGGGGCAGCTGCCGCAACATTTCATAGTGGATATCATCTGGACCGGAAGCTGTGTTACCTGCCTGGGAGAGGGCATAGGTCAGTTCATCTTGCGTAAAGGGGGAGTTATAATCCTCCCCCCGACTTGGAACAAAATCAATAGTACGGCGCTCGATGCTCCTCTTATACACCGCAAATCGTTAGAGTAGCTCGCAGTGCTAGAAATAGCAGCGAACATCGAGCCCAATACATTGGCGACCTGCATAGGCGAGGAGACAAGTGAACCGTTAGACATGAGGGCGGTATATTATTAATGGTATTTTTGCTACTACGTAATTTACGAATATGATCCCAAACCTTGGTTGTGGGAGTGGAAATAGTAAGGGTAGAAATAAACTGTCTCCAAGACTCTCTTCTGCTTTCTCGAATGATACGGCGAGCTCTAGCACGTTAGAATCCGGAATGACTCCAGATTCTCCGAAGTTGGACGTCGATGAAAGAAGACGTAGGGCTCTTCGACGGTTAGAAGTAGCCAGCCGCACTCCTCGTTCCACCAGGAACAGGTGGGTGCGGTTTGGCGAGGATTTTGGGATGGATGCCCTCGCCGCCGCTAAAGACCCGGGTAAAG